>BMAV01007082.1:0-28371 GCA_019973955.1 Trichonephila inaurata madagascariensis
AAAAGGAACTTTTGTCCTTTTCCAAAATTTCACGCATGGGCCTCTAAACAGTGGGTTTTCAAAGCCAGGCTCAACTCATGACATACCATCCACGAGTCCAAACCTTGCCAAAAATGGCCGCGGTAGGTAGTATAGGTATCGGATCGTGGCTGGCTTTGTCACGAGTTCGAGCCCTGTACCACTAAAGACCCTCCGCGTAGGGCAGCGATGCACGCTAAATCTATCGAGAGCGGAAAAGTCCTCCCGTTGGTGTGGTGTGGTAGTTAGAGGGGGTGCCAGCTCAGGTGTCGTCCACGTCACTTGAAAATGGTTCAAAATGACGTGGTCCGTCGCCAAAAGCCCTCATGTAGCTGAACAGTGCGACGTTAATATTCACTCACTCACTTGACCAAAAATACCCACAGAAGCTGGTGCGTAATGGCAGGTAAAGAATAATTTTAATTTCATTTTAAGCTCATAAAAGACTGTATCATTTCATTTCAGTTGATTCCGATGAGTACTAGACATCACCGGACGCAGGAACTTTCTGCAGTGTTCGCTGCATCCCTGAAGGAGAACCCGATCGAGCAAGACGCAGAAACAAATTATGGCATTATTCAAATATTTGCATGGGAAACATTGTTTCTTAGCTCCGAAAACCGATCATAAACTTTTCAGGTAAGATGCCGTGCAGTGAACCTGGACGGAATTTTCGGGGAGGCGGCTCTCGTGCCTCATTACGGCCCCGAACATTTTACGGCGCTTTAATGAGTCATTAATGAATGAAATGAAAGCGAAAGTCGGATCTGGTCGACGATGCCATGAATGGGTCGGCTCGTAAAAGAAGTTAGTTATGACAGGCCGTTACTGCCTTCGTATCGTTTCTCGCTCTTGCAATTGGAAATAACTGAAGGGTGCAAAGACAAATTGTAAAAATGTATTGCAGAGATCTCAATACAAATCGAATAAGTCTTATTTCATGGTCTTCTGAGGTAAAAAAATTTTTCTATTCGAGTCAGAACCGGACCGAAGAAAAAAGATAACTTTTCAAGTGGAGTCTCTTGAATAAAAAAATAAATAAATCAGTAAACAAAATAATATTTTATTGGCAAAACTGTTGCTAGTTAATAACATTGTATGACTTAGTTTAGTAATAAAAATAGGGAATGTGCTAGGGATGGCGATTCGTTCCGAAAAAGATCGATTTTTAAATCGATTCGAATCGTAACATGAATCGATTCACAAAAAAATCGAGATCTAACAGATCGATTTCGAAAAAATCGATTTTTTTCCCAAGTCTGCATTTACAATGTAAATATAAATCCATTTTATGAAAAACAATAAAGATACCATAATATAAACGATCTCTTATCAGTGAAATCAGCGAATTTTTTTTTAGTTCAGGGTAGTCGACAATTACAATTATTTTTATTACCATATCAAAGTATCAGGTATAAAAGAAGACATTTATTATCTAAATGTATTTGTTACATTAAAAAGTTTAGAAAATAGATACATAGCTTATAGTTCCCAATGCTTAATATAAGCTTTTTAAAAACAACAGTCTGTCAAGCCTACTGGGATCCAAGTGGTTCCGCTCATCACTTGCGATGTTGCCGGCAATCGAAAAAAGGCGCTCAGATGATCCAACGATACTAATATACATTGTAACGTCGTCAGTTGTTAGTACACAAGAATTTGTTACAGCCTCATCTTAATATTTTAAACAGTATTTAATTGTTCATTTGTTATTAAAATGTTCTTTTGGCCAGCCGGGGAAGTCTTTTTACTCGAGGTCAACCCTTTATTCCGCCAGGCACTCGACAAAATCCTTGCTTTTCGGGCTCCTTTTTACCCCATGGCTCTCTGTTTCCACCCAGGGCTCCGTCCGTCTCACCCAGGGCTCTACGTCCAATTTTTTTCCTTCCGTCCAACGTTCCAGTCTTTTTAAGTTTTTCTTCCTCCGTTTCTCCTTCTCCTCCTTCCGTCCAAAACTAACCCCTTTTTAAACACCAGGGGCGGGTCCACCATACGCCCCTCGTCTTCCTCATTGGCAGGCCACAAAAAAAAAGATCTGCCCTCGTCTTCCTCATTGGCAGGTCAAAAACAAAGGTCTGCCCTCGTCTCCCATTTGCGCGGCAAACACAAACACATTCCTCGTCCGTCTGGAAACCAAGGGCGCCATAATTCTCATCCATTCATCTCACACCTGGGGCCTCACAACCCCACTCTTTATGCACCGACTTGCATACAGGCCTCGACTATTCAAGACTTTCATACAGAAATGCCTATTGTCACCGGCATTCTTTAGCCATTGTAAATTCCAGACCAGATGTCCGCGCTTGTCCGAGGCCAGACAACAAACAATGACCCCATGGCCACCTGCACTTGTCACCCAACAGCTGTTTGGGGATGAATAGATAGGGTGACTTCAGAAGAATAGATAGGGGTGGGGTTCGCCCCAATCGAAGACGTCACAACATCATGGCTATTGAGTGAACGGGATGATAAATACAGATTTTTTGTTCTTGCCAGTAAATTAACCCTTTAACTGCCAACACCGTAATATTACGGGTTTTAAAGATAGTACATTCAACTAATTGTAAATAATTTTATGGTTTTCACCAAAACAGAAAAAATCGAATTTCGATTTTCTAGGATGAAATATCGATTCACTGAATCGATTCAATACTACATATCGATTTAAAAAAATTGATTTTTTTTTTTTGTCCGAGAAATCGATTTTTCGATTAATTGATCTCAGATCGCCAACCCTAGAGCGTGTGGCCATTATAGAAGTTAGATCTTGTATTATTGATATTTACTTATATATAAATAGCGGAAATTTTAAAATTTATAGAATTAAATACAGAACAGTACAAATGTGTTTCAGTGGAAACAGGTGATCACAACCAATTGTAAATTTCAAATGACAGACCAGCACTTAGTGTAAAAGGACAACACTTTCCCGGGAACACTACCTGATTTCTACACAAATTTATTTGCTTACAATTAATGAATCAACTCCTGTTCAAGAGGGGTGAATAATACATATTAACTACTAACTTTAAAATTAGCAGCTCTTTTTTGTTCAAACAAAATTCGTTACTCAGTTTTTAACTAATTTTGGACCGCGCGCGCGCGTTTTCTATCATACTTATACAGACTCAAAATTATACCAAATCCAATTATCTTCGAGGATCTACTGGAGATGTGGTATATTTTGTTGTTCCAGGGTTCTTATATAAAAGATTTCAATTTAATTAAATCTTCAGAAACATTCAAATCTCTGCCTAGCTAAAAAATTTATATACAAATCTTTTAATTCGTGCAAGATCAATTTTTTACATTCAAATTGTTGTTAGAACTATTGATTCGATTCAATAATCGTTCATCATTATAACCATCACTTTTTTCTCCTCCCGTTCACTTTTATATTTTTTATCCAGGATTCCCTGTCCTTCTTCCTTTCATTCCATGTGTTGAATTTCAAGGTTTTCGACTACTTGCAAATATGTATATATTCATCTTCCTTGCTAGTTTTGTATAATGTTTTCCTTCCTAAATCTTTAATTGAGATTTGTTTGTGTGTGTGTGCGTGTTTCCTTTTCTTTTTCGGTATATACAATTATATTATGGGGAAAATATACTGTAAAATCCGGCGTATAACGGCTTTTAACACAAAAATTAAGAGCGAAATTTAAGGGTGCGCGTTATACACCAGGTATAAAAATGAGAGCTTTAAAAATAAAAAAAGATAAACATAGAAAGTGATTAGACTTATACATACATCGAAATATTGTTTCTTTAAAAGAAATGACATTCCTTATGAACTTAAAGGGTTGTAATTCTAGAAGTATACTATGTTTTTCTAGAGCTTTGAATAATATCTCGAATTAATGACTTCAAAACATAAGAGCATTGCGCATTTCATGTTTCTCCGTAAAAAAGGGGGTGCGCGTTATACGGCGAATATACTTTAAAACTAAAAATTGTAGCTAGAAAGTATAGGTGCGCGTTATATACGCCGGATTTTACGGTACTTCGTAAACTATAGGTATTGTTACAAAATAATAATACGTTATGATTTTGTGTTATAACTCTTTTCCTCCTTCAAAACTTTATAAATATGTCAACCTTCAGTAAAAAATTTTTAAATTTGTCAACTTTTTTATTCTTAAATGCAACTGCCCAGCGGGTTGGTGACTGCTGGAGTGGGGGCTCTCCCGGGAGACAGATTGCATGGCTTTAAATCCTTGCTGGATGAACTCGATCTTCAAAGGACAAAAAAGAAGAAAAGAAAATTTTCATGGGAATGTCGACCTGGAAAAGGGTTCCGCACCTCTGCTCCAGAATGATCTTATTTCTAAGTCATTTAACCAACCATCAGTTCGATAGCAAAAGCCATAACTTGGAAAAATGAAGGAAGTTTCATTTTGTTTACTCTGTTGGAGTTGCTTTATTATATCGATTTACTTGAATGGTCATTTTGATTACTATAAGTCCGGTATATTTTTTTTAAATCAAAATCATTCGTAAAAAAGTCTGGCTTTGTGATGCTTGATTGTACTTCAATCATGGAAATAAGAAAAATTCGTTCTTGAGTACACGATTACATTCAGAGTTATCATTGCGATCAAGGATCAGTGTAAAAATTGCGAAGTATTCTATATTTTAGCATAGAACATAGCATAGCTTTTTTGTGTTTAAAGAATTCTAAAACTACAAGAAGCAACAAAAAATAACATAATTACAACGTGATATTTTTTTTTATAAAAAAAAATCTATGTTATTTGAATTATAGGGGGAAAAAACAGGTAGAAAATTTTATTATTAAGCAATAAATAATGTTCCTGACAGTTTTAGGATATGTTAAACTTTCTTTTTTCCCCTCTTGTAAAGTATTGTCTACTTTATAAATTAAAGGATTTATGCATTAGGTGAATCTCTCTCTAATGACACACATATGTATGATATGTATATGTAAAAAGAGAAAAAAATATATGTGTGTTCTTATCAAAAATTTAAAAAATACATAGAATAACATCTTGAATTAGGGAACAAAATTTAAAAATTGGACATACTGACACTATGAATACTCATTGATATACAGAACTAGCTTATTAAATAAAATATCATGACATTTTTTCCCGACATTTATTTTACAATATAAATTGAAGGTAATACAAATTAAGTGCAAAACAAAACTGACTAAATTTGATATAAAATAAATCAGAACTTGTATGCATTTGGACTTAAAAACAACGACAATAAAACCAAAAAAAGTGTAATATATCTATGTAAATTAAATAATGTGTAATGCATACACACCTATAATTATAACCTGTATTACGGCATTTTATACTGCGAAAAATAAAATGCTTTCTTTAGATAAAAGTTTCTAGTATTTGGCAATCTTTAAAACCTAATTTTGGAAAACAAATTATACATTATTTAGCTAATGAAAGAATTTAGAATGAAAGAATACCAAGAATTTTACAGATTACATTTTTTAAATTTCTATCAGCGTTTAAAACTTTTATTTTCTACTGGAAATACTGCAGTGTACAGTTACAGAACCAAACTGCATTCACACATACATACATACATGTATTTTTTTTCGGTAAAAATAATCAAAACAATCAAATATATAAAGCAATGTAGGTACAATATCTTTTATTAGAATTCATTTCAAAATTTCGTATTAAGTGTACGATTTATACTTTCTTTAAATCCTGGTTTTATTTATTTATTTATTTAACCAATAGTATTTTAAATGTACCACACTGATGACTGTTAGTGAGATAAATAGCCCTGAAAAATATTCTTGGTGAAGAAAAAAAATTAATTTTTAGAAAGAGAATTCCAATATATTTTTAAAATCAAGGGTACAATTTGCAAAATGTGTTCTCACATTCTAGAGTTACAATGATTTTGAATTACAATTGTGTGCGCAGCTAGAATATTTAAATTTAATACATTAATGCTCTATAATAATAAAAAAAAACCAAACTAGTGTATGATGTATACATAATTTCGAAACGCTATATTCGGATGCAAAATTCATTTTGCTCTTTCTAAATTTACCTATTCGTCTATCGATTTCTACATGCTCTCGCAATTTCAAATCTTCGGACAAATGCCAAATCAATAGTACCTACCCATCCTATACCCACACCCGATCTGTACCTTCACCATTACTTTTATCCTGCCCCCGTAACAGTTCAGTTTTTAGTGGAAAAAAGCTTTCTGGTCAATTGCGCCTGCGCAGAAACAACCCGCGCGTTCGTGTATTCCTTTTTGGGAAAAACCGGAGCAAATATCCCTTTTCCGGGACTTTTATGGGAGAGTTCCCGATTCGTATCGAACAAGAAATAAATATATCCTGGGAAGGTAAAAAAAAGTAAAAAGAAATATAAATAAAAAAAGAGAAAACACATAATTTTTTCTTTCCAAGTTTTTCCAAACAGCGAAAGTGTAGCCAGCGCTAAGACATCTTGTATTCCATAGAAATTCTCCTCAATAGATGATCGATAATTTTTTCCCCCTTTCTTTTATGTAGAAATCGCTAAAAATGTTATTTTTTTTTACCCTGAGCAATCACAGTTTTTTGAATAAAAATGGGCAATACCAATAAATATTTTTTATTGCTTTTTTTTAAGAATTTTTTTGTTTGTTTGCTCGTTTCTGCTTTTACGATTTTCTTTATTTTGTTCGTGAAATTTTTTTTTAATGCTTTGTTCAATTTCCAAAGACGCAATCTCTACTTAAGGAGAAAAGTACTTTTCTGGCATACAAAAATAAAAAAAAATCCCTACGCTCTTATGGATGAAATTTTTTTTCCTTCAAAAAATAAACACAATGTAAAGCAGTTATTTAAATAGCGAATGCAAACGACAAAAAAATCATGTATTCAAAGTATATTTTGAAGAGTTTCACCGGTTTTCAGATATTTACAGCGAAATTTGTTACGGAATATATGTAAGATATTTTAATAAATTTTATTGTGTAGAGCATAGGTTCCCAAACTTTCTTGTCTCATAGACCCCTTGCCCTGTCTTTCGGTTTCGGGTAGACCCTGCTTGGCTAATATTGAATTTTTGCAAATTTATCAACTTAAATATCTTTTTGTCAGCGTGTACTACAACTTATTTTGAAAGAAATTTCTAACTGTAGGGAAATATAGCGTTTATAACTTAAGAAGCCCATGTTAATAAATTAAATTAATACATAAGATAACTGAATAACAAACAAATGCTTTTAATGAGAGGGATAAATCGGGTGCTTCAATAACAAGTTTTTAACATTTAATATCCTCTAGTCGTGTATAACCCTAATCCTCCTAAGTAAGTGTCCAGTTTTGTTTTTGTTTTTTTTGAGGGAGACAAACTCACTGAAACTCCCTTCCACTGGGAAAAAAAATTAAAAATTTTCTCACAATATTCCATAATTCGCGACAAATAACTGCTATGTGTTTTTAAAATCAAATGTTGTTGATATACGTTTCTAAACTTTATTTTAAGATCTTCGTTAGGGCTTATTCTGATCAGTTCCTATTGTATTACGACATTTTTTTTCTAGGCTACTATATGAATTCATTGTCTATTACTATAGAAAAATCTATCTCAAACCTAGTTTCAAAATCTGAGTAAAGGGCAAAAATTTAAAATTTTTTCGATCGTAGGTGAAAATTTTTGACGAATTTCTTCAAATAGTAATTCTGGAATCTGAATATTATACTTTCTTAATTTTAAAAAATGCTGTAATGGTACTTGCTTAATAAAATTTGTTGTCACCTAATGTTAAATTGTAAAATTTTTACTAATCAAAATCATTTTTAAATTGGTAAATCTGGTTTCCACAAAGATCCCAAATTTTTTATTAATGGACCCTCAAATTTGGTTTTGACCCTACATGCCCCCTTTGAAGCGTCTATATAGACCACTTTGGGAATCACTGGTGTAGAGTTATAAATAAACGGATTTAAATTTTGTATCCGAAAAATTATTCGTACTAATTTAATTACATGTTTCATAATCTTCTTTATAAAAAATAAGATATGTTGTTTATACTACATTAAATTTAAACCAGGAAAATAAGTTGAAATTTATCTTTCAAATGGGCTTCATTTGACAGCTAAATCTTTGAAGGCACGCTTGTAAAGTCCGAAAATGTGAGAGCCATTTCATTGGTGCCACCATGTAGTGGCGTTTCCCGTTACTAAATTTTTGACGCTTGAATTTGTTTAATCTAATTTTACTGAATATTTGCCACGATTTAATTTTTCCGAGAGTAAGAGAGCAAATGGAATACTCAAGGAATCTTTTATTAGGGGACCGGAAAATAACATCCTTTTTCTACGTTAAATTCAAATAGATGAATTTTTACCAAGCTTTTATTTTTAATCAATTATGTAATCCTTTTCTCTTGTCATAAACAACCTTTTGTCGTCTATTGTGGAAATTTTCAATGTCGAATCTATAAAAAGCAAATGATTTTTGAGCAAAACATCTGGAGGTGTTATTTTGGACATCCTCCGAATTTTCAAATTTTTTAATACTTAAAAAAATCTAAGAGATCGGAAAGAATGGAAATTCATTGGAGCATTATCGAGCGAGTATGGATGGTAAGACGATAACTCCTATACAAATTGTTAACTTATTTCAGGATTCGTCTTGCGCAGTGTGGAGTTTCATATATTATAAAGTTTCAGAATAACACCTTTTCTATTGACAATATCTGGGCACTTTTCAATTAAAGATTGATTTACTTGATCCACTTGTACACAGTAAGGGTCTACATTCACAGTTTGTCCAGGATTCAGCACTTCAAAATGAACGACCCCGCGAATTCTCCACCAAACACACAAAAGCGCTTTGGGAGGAAACCACCCTTTTGCGTTTCGCATTATCATAGAGGACTCATTTTTCATCTCCAGTGATCAAGCTATCAAAAAATATTTCTGTTGTAGGCCGCTGAAGCAATAAGTTGCATGTGGTTGATCGGTCAGCTTTGTTGTCTACGGACAGATTATGCGGGACCCAAACACCTGCTCTGCTCACTTTACCAATCTGCTGCAAATGTTCTTGTAGGGTCGACCAAGTTGGTTAACAGTATTTGACATTTCATAGATTGTCTGACGTGGATTTGTCTCTGCTTCAACTCTTAACATGCCAATATCTAAAGCTGTTTATCTTCCTGAAGAGTGTCAGTCGAAAAGATCGAAATTATCTGATTTGAACTTAAAAGCCCACCTTATGCACTTTCGAACGTCTAATGCGTTTGGATAAACATCGCAAAAGAGGTTGGTATCATTGCATTACTATACCATCATAACCATTGCGTTACTACACTTGTGAAAACTCAAACAGCATACAATGCTGGAAATGCACGTGTTCTGGTATTTGGTTAGCCATTCCTCCATAAATTGTAAAATAAAAAATTAAGATTTGAATATTTATGAGTTAACAAATCACTTTAACTATAAAATGTCTTTGGCACGACTTTGAAGTACACAATGAGCTGATAAATGACTAACTAATATCGAGATATACATAGAAAAGACAATACTTTCCTAATACTCGTAAATGCCACGTTATCAGATTGAGGTATCCGACTACGTTCGGAACCGTGATTTTGCAAAAACATATAAATGGATAATACTTATGCTATTTAGTATCACTTAGATTAGAAAATGTATATAAAATTGTCTTAAGGATAGTATTACAATAAAAAATTATTTAAATACAATATTTTGACAAAAAATGAACATAGAAGGACCCATTTTCAAAATATTCTCCTTTTGTGGAAAATGCTTCTATTATAATAATATTTTGCCTGTATGTAGATCAGACCTCTGTTCAGAGGCTTAACTAGAATTTTGGGAAATATATAACTTAGAAGTAGGTTTATCATATTTTAATACAACAGAGGGAAAAATTTAAGAAAAACGTCGATAATTATTTCAATGGGTTGTAACTTTGAAAATAATGTGAATTTTCAAAAAATCATAGTTGAGCCTCTGTAAAGAGGTCTGAGCTATATACAGGGAAAAATATTATTATATAAAGAAGCATTTTTTCACAAAAAGAACATTTTGAAAAAGGTTATTCTAAGTTAATTTTTGCCGAAATATTGTATTTAAATAATTTTTTGTCAAAATTCCTTTAAAAAAATTTTATACATGTATTCTAATCTAAGTGACACTAAATATCATGAAAATTATCCATTCATGCGCTTTTTTAAAATCATGGTCCCGAATGTAGTCGGATACTTTAAATACGTTCCTACGATTTTTGAATCCAGAAAATCTAACGACACCAAACGGGATCGAACCCGCAACCTTAGGCTTACGGCCACCGAGCAGACTTTTGAAAAGCATAATACTATAAATAAAAGAAAAATGCTATAAAGTTTGAAAGCTATTTACATTTGCTCTGACAATACCAACAATCAGGCTTGCCTATAACAGTTAAGAACTAGAATAAATCTAAATGCGAGAAAAAATTTACGTAAAATCCGGCGTATAGCTCGCACCCAGACTTTCTAGCTGTATTTTTAATTTTTAGGTATATTCTCCGTATAATGCGCAGCCCCATTTTTACAAAATAACAAGAAATGTTCTTGTACAATGCTGGTATGTTTTTAAGCCATTTATTCGGGGTATTATCCCACGATTTTGAACAAAATAGTATACTTTTAGAATAAGAAACCTTTAATTTCATTGGGTATGTCATTTCTTTCAAATAAACAGTATTCCGATTTATGAAGAAGTCTCATTTTTCATATGCTCCTCTTTTTTTTTAATTTTTAAACTATCATTTTTTTTTATATCCGACGTGTAACGCGCACCCGTAAATTTCGATCTCATTTTTTGTGTTAAAAGTGCGCGTTATACGCCGGATTTTACTGGTGCTTAATTTCAAGAATTAAAGTGCAAAAAAGAAATGATGCAAAATTCCATGGAGGATTACGCCCTCTTTCTCTGTAACTGAACTTTTTAACACACATCTCTATTTTTTCGAATATTTACCGGAATATTTTTTAAGCGAATCGATCGTTTTAATCCATTTCTTTGAGATGTTCTATAAAATGCAATAAGTATAAAAATAAATATAATATTTTTTTTGTTTCAAATTAGATGTTAAAACACGGTGGAAATCAAATCAAGCTATCATTATAGAGAGTGTAGTGAATTCTCACGCGCTTTTTTCTTAAAATAACCTCTAAAGCCCGGGTGGGCATTAAGTCGATCGCGATCGACTGGTAGACCGCCAACACATTTTGGGGTGACCACTTTCACTAAGACCTAATAATCATTCCATCTTGTGAAGGTCTAGAATTATAAAGTATTTATTCGTATCGCCTCCGATTCTAAGCAGCACCCCGATTTCTCGAAAAGATTTTGTGAAAATTGTGAAAAATAATAAAAAATGTTTTATCGATATCCAATTATACGAAATTAAAAAAAAAAATTTTTAAAGGAAAACTAATAAGAAGGGAATAATTAGTTATTTTACCAGTATTATAAATTTTTAAATACATTTATGAAGCTGTGATTACTCTAAAACCCCATCCAACAATTTTTTTATCTTTCTATTCTAAGAAGCGACCTAGTTTCAGTAGCGTTAACATTGGGAAAAATTGCTGCTTAGATTCGAGTAAATACGGTATTTTAAAAAATAAGGAGGGGAAAAAAAATCGAATCATAAGAGAAAATTTCGTTGAATAGAAAATGCACTTCGCTATTTGGAGGTTATTTTACGAAGAAAATCGTAAAATGTTCTTGGTTCCAGCAAAAAGTTCGCTAAATTGAGAAATTCGTAAAATAGATGTTCGTAAAATGGAGGTCCAACTGAATTGTATACTTTCTTTTAGCTCACTACAGCTATGTCACAGGGTGGACCGCAACACCTTGAAAAAATTAGTTGTCCGTACCCTAGAAAAGTCTGCCTACTCCTTCTCTAAAGCTTACTTATGACGTTGCTTGTTTTGAGAACTCTTTGAGAAAGAATCGCGATGCATGCCATCTGCATTACTATAGATTGGAACTGAGGAAGACGGAAGAGAGAGAGAGAGATGTTGTTAGTATATGTGCCGAAGAGAATACCTGCAGATGCTAAGTGAAAGTGGATCCATATCATCAAAGAGTTATACATCTACAAAAAAGTTCTTGAATAAATCTACAAGACGACAGCAAGAATCTTCAAGATATCTGTGCAGCGACCTCCTTTAGAGGCAAATAAATTTTGTGTTTTTGCTAGGGTTTGACTAAATGAACCATTCCACGCATATAAGTATTTTTCGATATTTTGATTGAGAAGAAATTAATTTTAAAACATAAACATCATATCTGATAGTAATTCTATTTCGATATCTTAGGTATCTCTGAACTGCTAAAAGATGGTATATGAAATACATATTCAAATTGGATCACGTACATTAACGTTATATAATAGTGTCACGTATTTTAAGATTAACGTACGTTTGTCACCTCATTTATCTTTTCAAGGAACCTTTGTTTTATTTGTCATCAATCACACCATCCGAAAAATAATTTCATTTTACTTAACTTATTTTCAGAAATGTAAATTGTACTGACAACCACGAAAAGTATAAATCATTCTGTCCTCTCAAATGTCCTCTCCACAGTGCCGTAACGTACTCCTCCACAACCACTGCATCGCGGGGTAAGAGCAGGATTCTAGGGGGTGTAAAACCTGACTTTGCAGGGGGGTGCCTTAACATTCTCCGTTACGCCATTGATAATCCATGTGATGTTTTTCTACAAATCGTTGATTGAAAGAGCAACTAAAATTTTAAAGGGGTCTGGACAATTGATTACGACTTTTAACAAATGAAATTTCACGATAAAGAAATCTTCAGAACAAATGAGCTTACGACATGCTTCCGCTAAATGTATGCCTTCGAATAAAACCCAACAATTTTCGACGTCATCTCTGAACGCTAATACCACACCAATCTACCTGCCAAAACAGCTGTATCTATCCGTTTATCAACCGCTAAGGTCAGAGAACAAAAAAAAGGAACCATGAAAGTAAGAAATTAAGCGCCGAAAAAAGTCATCAAAATAAACTTAACTTCGCCAAAAAAAAAATTTCCCCTAAGAATAACACTCACCTCTTACTAGTAAACACTATGTTGCAAAATGTTCGACATTTTTTTACGACTTGTTTACCTTTAAGTTTCCTGATCGCTCGTAAAAACGCCTTAGCTGCCCTTCTATTTATAGGTGCACGTCCCTGTGCTCTCGAGGTTGACGTTGTTTCAGGGGAAAGCATAATAAAAATATAAATAAATGTTGCCGAGACTTTAAAAAAAACAAACGTCTGGTAAATGGCTATCAGACTGAAAAAAAAACGATCGTACCCATCTACTCCATTCTTCGTATGTTGAGGTAGATGGGTAGATTCCACGAGATGAATTCCTGTACCACATATTTAGGTGTGGATGATGCAGGGATAATTATAAGCAGATCAAGATTATATATATATAAATGTCCATGGAAATATATTGCGGCAAAAAGATTTACGTAACTATTTGATAATGGGTAGACTTGTATTTTAAAAACTAATTTAGGCAAAATTTCTTTCAAAAAATTAGACTGTGTGAAAAAGTTTTCCAGAAAAGACTAAAAGAAAAATCGAAGAGGATAACCATATATTATTGGTTATCCCTCGCTGGTTTACTCAGTCCAGTTTGTCAACCTGATCCTATTAATTACTTACTTTTAAGCTCTAACAAATTTCATCAACGTTTTTAGTAAGGAACAACATACGTTCATCTGAATTCCATCCAAAGCATTAAGATAAGATAAGCTGTACATATTCCCCAGGAATTGAATTTATCTAAGAAAATGTGCAACCAAATGGTAGAATGCTATAGGCATCTAGTCATTTTAACATTAGCATTTAAATTTATGAAATTTTAGGAAGAAATATTAACTCTAAGTATCAGTAGAGCGTAACGAAGAATATTAGGGCCCCCTGCAAAGTCAGGTTTTGTGCCCCAAGGATTTTACATTAGATTGTAAAACCATAAGGTTTGGGCCCCCTAGAATCCTGCAACTAATAGACATTAAAATTCTTGCCGATACTCTTAAAGAGCTTATATTTTGAGATGAAGCTTGAATTACAAACACCCTGAACTTTCTTGATGAGAGTTTTTTTCTTCTGGTTAAGCCTTATTTTTAGCAAAACATTGTAGATAAAAAAAAAATTGAAGTCATTTAATTTAAAACAGTGAAATATTTTTTTAATGATAATTTTCAGATATAAATTTAAGATTGATATTTGTGTTATATTAAATAACTTTACATGTTCTTGGAAAATTATAAATAATTTTCTAGCTTTAAAAAAGGTTTCTCTCGGTCAATGTTTCTGTACTGCTTTACTTTTTTTTAGAATTTGGACTTTCAAGGCAGAGTTGTGACACATTTCTCGGAAGCATTTGAAGCCCTGCAACAACGTAGAAGGAAATTAAAATCTCATCTGTTGTCCAAAAATAGAATTATTCGACGGAAGCCTCAAACAACACGAACATTGTAGTTGATTAGACTTTTTATAAGACTTCCAAAGAAAAAAAAAAGAGAACGATTCAGATATCTGAATCGGTAAACTTTTACTTCCTTTCTGCGATTTTAATGCTATATAATTTGTGTAAAAGGACGGCAGCATATGTGAATGGCGCTTTTTGAACTTATTTTACAATTACAGCAAGGAATTGTCTTTCAAATTAATGAAAATGAAAGAATAAATATATTTATTTTTTGTGGCTATAGCGAGCCAGAAAGATGCGCGACTGCACAAGGCCTTATTTTCTCAACACGTTCCCGACTATTGATCTAAATACAACTTTCCCTAGATGCTTCAAAACTGGTATTTAATTATTCTTCGATTAACTACGCTTTATTTTACTATCTACATTTTTTTTACGTGTCCTCAAATGGCTCCAATAACTATAAAATACCTGACAACTTTCAGATGCTTGCTTTCCCCAGCACTGTGCTAAATTCTAATTACATACAACTTTAGAAATAGAAGCGATTCGAATTTTGTTCGAATTGCATTATTCATCAGCATGTCACATTATATTTGAGACTATCAACGTAATAGTTTGTCAATAATAGTCCAAAATCAAGCCATTAGTATAAAAAGTATTTATTTTCTTCATCACCATGCTTCATACAAGAGCAAGCAAGAAGAAAGCTGGCCTGGAAAAGGCTTCTTGAAAAGGCCAGGGCCCACCCTGGGCTGTCGAGCCACTGAGGAAGGAAGGATATTGTTATTTTGATTATATTTTTGAAAACAAAAATGACAGAACCATTCTTTAAAATATTAGGTTGGTGAGTATAAAACAGGGGTACTAAGCCTTTTTTTCTGCTGGGCCGCATACATATGTCACCTATTGCCCTCGGGCGACATACATGTGTTGGTTATTCCATGCGGGCCGCAACATGAGGGTAAATTGGGGAGGGGGAGAAATGCATTAAGACCCAGATAACATTGAAAATTTAAAATGGGGAAAATTGATCAAAATATTATAACTCCCATTTTGCTTTTTTAAATTATTATTTTTTTATGTTTTCTATTTTTGTCACTAACACTAAATTAAAAGCATTTAAGAAACACTCCTCACCATTTCTACATCAGTATAAACGGTTTCATATGATTACCAATAATATAACAAGCTCTTCACAGGAGGTCTTTGTTACCGCTGTTATATTACCACTAACAAAACACTTTGCTGTTGCAAAAATTATTCAAGAAAGCCTATTTATCACCTCTTGAGAGTGATCTTCGAGAAAAAGTGTCATTGAATGATTCCTCTTTATTGGTTTTTGTAAATACAGCACTTTCGTGACAAATCAAACAATTATTGATCCATGTTTGTTTTTCACTACAAAGAAGTCAGTCAACCTCTCAATCGTCTTGTAACGATATATTTTCTTTTAGAATATTTTTCGCTTGCAAGATATGAAAGATTGTTAAAAATTAGTTCCACCCATAAAATGGTCGATAATCCACTGTTGTCTGTTATCACTAACCGTAACTGTTCCAAATATAAAAAGATTATCAATTCGTACCCGTAGGACACCGACAGCAAAAAACAAAATTGATATATTTGATTTCTTGACAAAGAATTTCCCACTAAATTTTTAATACAATGTTCTTAAATAAGTGAATTTCTCAGAGCATTGGGCCATGACCGGGCCACTTAAAAAGGCCCAGTGGGCCGCAGGTTGAGTATCGCTGGTATAAAAGGTCGGATTTTTAAGTGAATATATAAAACTGCATATCTTTTTTCACAAAAGCTGATTATTTAATCAAAATATATACTCCAGTTGCTTCCCTACACCTTTCCCAAAGAAATATTAATGCATAGAGGCTTGACTTAAAAAAATTCTAATCTTTGGAAACAATAAACTTCAGACTGTCCTAATTTTCATACTGTTTATACCCGGAAAACTGTTCTAAATGTTTAAAAAATTGAAAATTGATTAGTGAAAGATCCAGTGAATAATTGTGCGTGTGATGTGTTGCATAATTTCATATTTTAATTAATCTAATTTCTCAATTGTTTTGTAAGATATGCGGTCATTGTTGTTTGGAGAAGTACTGGGCCATACTGATTAACGTTATTGGCATATAGTTTTCAGTATTGCATGCATTTCTTCAATGTCTTAGCAATGTCTAATACTTTCAGAACGCCCTTTTTCACAGATGTTTTGGGTCTTACACGCAGTTCATTTCATAGGGTAAATTCACCAGACCGAAATTTTTCAAACTAACGCTGCATTTTTCGATTGTTAACAGCATTCACCTCAAATGCTTGGTTTATATTGCGTACAGTCTTTGCAGCATTTTCGCCAAGTTTATACTCATATAAAAAAATTACACGAACATCGGTTGAATTCATATCAATACGAAATTCAAAATAAATAACAAAAAATGAACACTTTTGAGAAAATCTTTGTTGAAATGTAACCCTGGCAAAGGACAATACAATCATAAACGAGGTTACGCCAAAAACAAAAGCACAACAAGAACAATCCGACCTTACATATGCACCACAATCTAATATTGCTAACACTAGTTAGTTCCATCCAACTACATTTGGTTACCTGTCGTAAAGCTTGGCTTGATTTGGCTACTTCAGTTCACTGGGAACCAACTATAATAAAGGACATTTATAACTGTGAAACGGCCAAGCAATTCGTCAAGGGTTGAATATCCCCACGTCTCTCAGCTCTTTTATGGAAAGAAAAATCGTTCCTATTAGAGGACATGCATAAATAAATATTCCTTTTAATGTTGCTTACATTTATAATCCAATCAACATCACTAAAAACCATTCTAAATATGGAGAGACTCCCACAAGACAGCCAAAACCATGCGACGAGGAAAACTCAAAATCCAGGAAATTTGAAGAAACAAGAATCCCTGGCTTAATAGCCGCACTAACGGAACCCTGGAAACGTCCTTCTCGGCCATTCCCAAATCCCAAAAAAGTAATTAAAGTCAACTTATATCCTGCCATAATTAGATTCAAACGACTTTCATATGCGCAGGACGAGTATCATTGCAGTTACTTTAATGGGAGGTAAATACCCAACCTCCCTTGTTTTTGTTATTGCAAGGGGGATTCGACCTCAACGTAACGGTGTTCCGAATTACTTTTTGATCGTTCCGCGGTTATAACCCGGGATCATGGGGATGTTTACACTGGGTCTGGGGAGGATGTTTATTTTAATTCCGACGTGGAAGCGACTGGCTTGAAAGAAATAGATCGTGCGAATGAATGACTGGGTCGGTTTTAATTACCATGGCTGACATTTTTTCCCTAAGCCATGGGGAAAAAAAATATATTGGCTTGGAAATGATTATTTATTCGTCGCTGTCTCTTTCCTTCTCTAGATATTCGGAGTCGCTTCTCTAAACTTTGATGGTTTCGGATATCGAATTAATTTAATCTAGTACAATGGTTCTGGACAGGCACCCCCTTTCAGGTACTTCTTCATTCAAATTTCACTACATGTAACACTTTGGTTGTGGTTAACAATTGTTTTTATAATTCACTTTGATTTTATTCACAACGAACAAAAGACTCTGTAATTCTGGAGAGTTCATGGATATGGACCATACTGACGAATGTACTGCATTATTGTGTTTTAACTCTATTGTTCTTAAGTATTGGGAAGCTAGATTGAGACTAATGGCCTTTAATCTCCAGTCATAGATAGATCGGAAGTACCTATACACTAGAACTTTCAGAGTGGTGTGATATCTTCACTATACACAAATTGCATATTGGAAGACATTCTTGTATTCATTGGAACGAAGATTTCTTTAATTATTCTAGAGCGTAAATTGTAAGTTGATTATTTGGACTATGATACGTAAAAGTAATTAACAAATCGATGAAGCTTTGTAATGATTGAATCCATTGTACACCAAAAAAAAAATGAAAGGTATGAGTCTTTTTTCTCAACTAACTAATTATTTGAAGAATAAACTGTTTTCTTAAAATACGGATATAAACGATAAATTATGAAATTCACCGTCAGTAATCTTGATATTGCTTCAAAGTGCGACGTTAATTAATCTTCAATATTTCTTATTGATAGATGCTAAATTAAGCCTAAAATCGTATTGTTTATCCCGAGACTTTTTCCCAAATATAATGGAGATGTTTGATTTGTATACATTCGTTTTACAGTTACTAGAGACATTCACGGCTTAAAAATAAAAATTATATTACCCATTCAAATCCGAATTAAATTAATTTTTTGATGTGGAAATTTAAGGTGTGTTCAGTTGTATTGTAAAAGTCGAGAATGGCTTTTTAATTAAAAATTTAAAGCAAAATTATTATTTTTTTTTTTTTTGCTTTTCTAGAGATAGATTATTAGAAAATAATAAATGTACAGGAAGGATTTTTTTCCCAATAGGGCTGCGGATTGGTATTTATTATTGCAGAACTATTAAATTCCCCATGAGCTTGTATCTTTTTTTAGTGCGGTCCCATATAGGTGGATATTAATCACCCCAATGCAATTTTGACGCCTCGTTTCCTCCCAGAGAGAGGCACCTCCCTGATCATGCGAGATGGTACTAGGAATTTCATTTTTCCGAGAACACCCAAGCCAAACAGGCACTCAGGATCTTTAACATGCCGCATAATCACACGACATGGACGCTGTCGATTTTCTGCATCATGAAAATCCACCGATTTGGGTGGATTTTGGTCGAACCCGCAAACTTGGGCGAACAAGGCCAGCGACAAACCATCTGCGCCACCCAGCCGGTTATGTATAGAAATTTTGAATGAAATAATCACAAGTGGTTACATGACATTCAGCGGATGCTTATTTTCGTATTACTAGGAAACTATTTTAAAAAATAGATAAATAACCAGAGGCAATACAGTGAAGGATATGTTCCAAATGCTGACCACTCCTCAATGGTAACAAGTGTAAAATAGTTCCTTAGTGGTCCCTGTATAAACCCCTCAATGTATATGCATTATTCCTAATATTATACTAGAATTAATTATTCATAAATGTATTCTATGAAGCATAAAGAATAAAAACTTATCATCAAAGGAAAAAATTCACAAATATTTGTAGAAAAAAAATCTGCCAAGTAGAATTTGTCATGGAACAAAAAAACTAAGAAAAATAAATTTGCATAATTATAAATCTTACACAGAAAAAGAAAATTCTTTTCATAAGGAAAAAAAGAAGTTTAAGAATGTTGTTAATTACTGGCATGCAAAAAAGTTTAAGACTGTAATAAGCTGTTTACATGGATTTTTATCGTTTAACACTAGATTAATTAAATAAAAATATTAATGAATTTATTGCGCTTTCTATCCATTTTAATAATTGAGAATGGATAAACAATATTAATAATAACAGCAACAAAATCTTACCTTATATAATAGAAATTACAAGAATCCACAGAGAATGAATAATCTTTCGACCTGAAAAACACAAAGCAAAATTTTAAGTATTATTCAGGAATTTCGTTGGCAACACATACAAATTTTAAACGTGTCATTATAGAGAAAACAAAAAGAATATGTTTCATTGATTTCTTTAAAAGAAATTTAAAATTTAAACTGATCCGGGAGAAATTTTTGATAATTAAATTTTGAAAAAAATCCATCATTATTTAATTATGAAGCAAACATGATTTTTTTTTTAAAAAAAGCTTTCTATGATTTTTTTAAGTTATAAAAAGCTGTTCAACCATTTTTTTTTCAAAACTTTCAAAAAAAAATTCACAACTTAGTTCCATAAATACAAATATCCAGAGATAGAATTTTGGTAAAAGTTAATCATTTCTTTTAACAAAAAAAAAAAATCTGTATTTAGGAAAAATTTTAAAATAAGCTATTTTTCTAGAAAATACAGTGAATAAAAAATTAATTTGTATTTTATTAGAAATAGTAAAAGTTTATTTTTAAAAAAATTTTCCCTTAAGGTATATTTTTATGCCGGAACCCTTGATTTTGGGATAAATGGATAATTTTCATGATTTTTTTGTGTCACTTAGATTGGAATACATGTAAAAAAAATTTTTTTGGGAAAATTTTTTTAAAAAAAATTATTTAAATACAATTTTTTTTGGAAAAATTTAAACCCCTTAGAATAATTTTTTTTAAAATGTTCTCCTTTTATGAAAGATGCTTCTATTATAATAATATTTTCCCTTGCATATAGTTCAAAACCTCTGACAGGGGGGCTCAACTATGTTTTTTTAAAAATTCACATTTTTTTCCCAAGGGTTAAACAAATTTTAAAATATATATAAAATTTAAATTCCTCGTTTTTTTTTAAAAATTTCTCCCCTCTTTTTGTGTAAAAAAAAGGAATAAACCCCTTCTAAGTTTTTATATTTAAAAATTTAGTTGGAGCCTCTGAAAGAGGTCTAAATTTATATACAGGCAAAATTTTTTCTAATAGAAGCATTTTTCACAAAGGGAAATATTTTGAAAATGGGTCATTCTATGTTCTTTTTTTTCTCCAAATATTGTACTTAAATAGTTTTTTTAGTGTAATACTATTCTTAAAACAATTTTATATACATTTTCTAATATAAGTGACATTAAATATCATAAATATTATCCATTTACACCCTTTTGCAAAATCACGGTTCCGAACGTAGTCGGATACTTTAAATATTGTCAAGCATTTTTTTATCCGTTCGCTAATAAGCTTATGTGCATCTTTACATTTTTATTGAAAAAAAGTTTAATAGATAAACTTAGGGTAATGCACGGCTGGGTTCACTTGTGTTTAATACAAGAAAGAGTTAAAGTTGCAAATTCGTAAAAAATATTTTTTTACGTGTCACGTTTAAGTGTATAAAATTTTCATCACTAAAAATAAACTACTACAAAAGCATTGTAATGTTCGGAGAGAATTAACAAAGAAAACAAGTAATATATATAAAAAAAATTGTAAGTCAATTCCTACTTAGATCAACAAAGAAAAATTTTATTTTAGCTACTTTTTATTAAATAGTTACAATTAATATACATATGTGTATACATATGACAGAATCACAACATTAAGTGGTAATTGTATTTTATTAATTATCATTAAAGTATCGTATTGTTATATCCAAAACAATCGTGTCTATAAAATTTCAATCCAACTGAATACTTTAACAGTGAGAAAAAATCTTTTAAAGTTTTGGGAACAAGTCGCCAAAAGGGTCGCTAAGTTGCCAAAAATGATCCCAACGTGGCTGAGGGGTTTTTGAAAATCTTTGAATAATTCTTTTTTTAATAAATTAATTTTTTAAAATATAAAAATTACTGTTTGTCACCCAAAAAATATGTATATAAAATTTCAGCTAAAGGAGCGTTTTTAAAATTATTTTTTTTAACGATTAAAAAATTCCACCAAGATAAATAAATAAATATATGGAAAGTGAGTTAATGGTAGGAATTGAATAAATTACAGTAGTAAGTAATAAAATAAATTGTACATCACAATAGAATATACCAACAGCGGATTAAAATAAATTATGAAAATGCCAAATATTTGAACAAAAAAAGTGGTTAAAAAAAGAGAATATAATATAATAAAGCATGAAAAGAAAAAGTAATACCTCGAACTTAAGTAATAGGTGATAATTGAGGGATAACCGCTAAGTCGAGGTATGATTTTTTTTCGTATATAAATACATATATTTTATTTTGGGGGCCGGGAAAGAAAAAAGGTAATATATTTTTTTAAAAAAATTTTTTAAAAAAAATTTTAAAAGGTTAACACGCATACAAAATTTAAACCAAATTTTTTTGGATGTAGAAAGGGTTTTATAAAATCTAACCAAGTAGTCTGCCGGTTTTTTAAAATTTGTTTTTTTTTCTCCTAAAATTTCCCGTAGGATGCCAGTATTTTTTTATTTATTTTTTTTTCTTTTTTTTGTTGAAAAAAAATTTTTCTTGAGCTTACACCTTTAAAAATTGCCTTTCCTTTTTTAATTTTAAAGGGATCCGGGGCTAAAGTTTTGGGCTGATTTTAAAAAGGTATAAAAAGGATAATAATTTTTATTTGGTCAACCTAGATTAAAAGGAATATAAAATTGTTTTTAAAAGTATTACAATAAAAAAATTTTTTAAGTACAATATTTTGGGCAAAAAAAGGGAAAATAGAAAGACCCATTTTCAAAATATTCCCCCCTTTTTTGAAAAAATTTCTTCTATTAAAAATATTTTTGCCTGATATATTTTAAACCCTTTTACGGGGGCTCAACTTAGAATTTTTGAAAAATAAAAATTTTAAAAGGGTTTTATCCCATATTTTACAAAAACAAAAAGAGCAATTTTAAGGAAAAAAAGTCGATAATTATTTCAATGGGTGGTAATTTTGGGAAAAAAATTTAATTTTAAAAAACCCAGTTCCCCGACTCTCTGGAGAAGTCTCTTTTCTTTATATATAAAAGGGGGCGAAAAAATTATTATTTTTGAAACCTTTTTTAAAAGGAGAACATTTTGAAAAAGATTATTCTGTTAATTATTTTGCCAAAATATTGTATTTAAAAAAAAATTTTTTTTTTCAAAATTCCTTTAAAAAAAATTTTATAGTATTCTAATCTAAGGAACCCAAACATCATAAAAAATTTATTCCCTTTATGGGGTTTTTAAAAACAAAAGGTTCCCAACGTAGTCGGATACCTTAAACTGGGAAACCCTTTTTAAATTCCGAACAGTTTTCGATCTTCGTTGAATTTGGGGCTAAAAAAATCAGACTTCTTTTCTTTTCTCTTGATTTTGAGAGCTCATCTATTGTGGGGGTTTTAAATTTGGGGGAATCCAGCAGTTTTTAACATCACTTTATCCAAATTTTAAAAATTTTTTTGCCGGGGAAAAGGCCCGGGAATTTTTCAATCACATTACCAATTTTACCAATTTTTTTTTTTCTCAAAAAAAGAAGTTCCCAGAGATTTGAAAATTTGCGTAACCCGGGTTCCGTATTTTGAGGGAGGGAAATCGGGGGATTTTGTATGTAATTTTAATAATTAAATTTTAAATAAACAAGCATCTTTCCGTTCCCCAGACGGAGATTTCCCGCTTTCCTTTTTTTTGTCGGGGGGGTGGGAAAACAGAAGCAAAGAATTCATGTTGTTTTTGGGTTTCATCGCGATTTCCATTAATGTCCCTTTTTTTTGGGGTTTTTTTGGGGCCAAATGGCTATTCTTTCCCAAACCCAAATCCCGGGAAAAAGAAAAGTGAGAAAAAGCAAAATAAAACTTATAAATAAAAGTTTAACTTCGCGGGTGGCTATGTGAAGTTGCTATTTTGGGGGTTTTTTGTTCCCGTTTTTAAAAGCAATTGTTTAAAATTAAAAGGAAATTACTGTTTTGGGATTAACCAACCCTTCCCTTTGTATTCAAGATAAAGGTGGGTACCCTTCCCCCGGGGTTAAAGCCACCCAAAACGACCAAAAGTAGCTGTTACCTTAAAATTTAGGGTGGCCCTTTAATTTAAAATATAAGGAAACCAGTGTATTAAGGAGTTTAACAGAACTGTAAAATTAGATATAGTGGGCAATTGCGCGATTTTTTGGTAAAGAATTGTGTTTTTTACCCAGATCCCTTTCTTTTAATTATTATTATCATTGTGTATAGTGATTAAGTTAATAAAGAGATATTAATATGAATGATATGCCTGGTTTTTCGTTATTTTTTACGGATACAGGTCGCGTAGATAACGTAGAAATGGGGCATCCACGCGCTCATACCTCACAATGTTTTAGCTGAGAGTTTTTCATCGATTTCGTTTTTGTAAAATATCTTCATTAAATCAGAGTATCTAAATAAAATTAAATTTTCGTGAAAATATGTGAATTATTTCAACATCTACTGGCTTAAAACCCAAGTAATACTATTGAAAATGAAATACTAGATCAATACGCAAAAAAAGGGCTATTTCTTGTAGTAAACGTGAGGGAACTGAAACCCCTTCCCCTCTCTTCTCTTTATAAAAAATTCTAAAAAGCTCCTAGGGAGGGAGGGGGGTACTGGAACAACAGAGTTACTGGATCATCTATAAGTAAAGTTATGCTTTGAGCCTCAAGCGGCGGAGCTTAAAAGGAATTGTAAAACTATAACATAGCATAGGCTTTGGGACTCCAAGAATCCAGAGCCCCTGCGGTGCGGAGGTTGCGGGGGTGTACGTTACGCCACTGGATACGTGGCTTGTAAATTGTTATATAAGAGAAAAGGAACTTAGAGAGGGGGAACCTCACCCTAGGATGTATATTTATAGTTAATATACTCTCCATTTAAAAAAAAATTGTTTTCGGTCCCTGGAATATTATAGATCCTTTTATTAAACTTCCACTGACTCCTTAAAGGATCCACCTAGACCTCGTTGGGAATCCCTGCTCTAAGCCTTTAATTTCTGAGGGGAAAGAGGGAGGGGGGCAATGCTTAAAAATACAGAAATATTAAGTCCATTTTTAAAAACTGAAACTTAGTTATTCATTGAATTTGTTAGTGAACGTTGAGTCCAACGCTAAGCACAATTTTATCGGTATTGCTCTGTCCAGAAAAATTTTAATTACACCATCTTATAAAGTTGCCTACAATGGACTTAGAACCTTAGGACTATGTACCTAGCCCTAAGTGGGCCCTGAATCAAAATTCCTCGGGGATCTTTTTTGGAACCCTTGAACATCTTACGATTTTTTTCATGCACATTTTGGGGCCCAGTAGCTTAGGGCCGTATTATTGATACAGCTGATACTGTGACATGCTGATACTAAGACCAAGATGAGAACTTACGTAATTTAAGGCAAAGATATTTATAAAGGTATATACTTTAATAGATCTTTATAATTAAAGTACAAACTTTAGGCACGTACTTGATAAGTGGTCAGAATTCATTCACATTTAAAAGAAATAAACAATTACTCTGAATTCGTAAAATAAAAGCATAAAATTACATTAAAAACCTTCGTTACTCCTTTTATCCGAATGAGGTTGCGTATTAACTTTCTCCACAATGAAAAAAAAAACTTTCACTGCCTTTCACGAATGAATAATCCAATAAATAAAATAATAAGAATAAATAAAAAAAACATAACCAGAAAACCACAGATACAAATCTTTTTTTTCTCCCCTTCCCTCACCATAATGCTATCAGGAAATGACGTGGAATCTAATTCAACTCTTCGCGTCAAGGCAGTTTGTCGCGTCAGAATTTAAGACCCCATTATAACGCCAAAAGATGTTATCTCTGGTGCGAAGTCTGTCACCCAGCTATTTAGCGTCACTGTTCCCAAGCGGAGGTGATGAACCCCCTCCTTTACTCCTCCCCTTCCCAAGAATCGTCTGCGTCTTGAGAAAACGAAGAGAAGAAAAAAATGCAAAAAAAGAGCAAGAGAGAGAGAGAGAGAAAGAACCCCTTCAAACAAAAGAAACAAGGGATGGAAAAAAAAGTCTAAAATATCTTTATTCTCTGTCTTTCTCCTTCTGTCTCTTACACATACAGTTGGCAAAGTTTTTCGTATTCAATACCGAAGGCCTATGATTCCCCAGAATATAACCGACGAAAATTTCAAAAAAAGAGAGAGAGAGAGAGAGGAAAAGGGAAAATGCATGCAATAATCTACCCGGCATCTTTTTTTTTTTCCCCGGGGAAAATAAAACGAAAGGGGCCTTAAGGGCGGTATTCCCCTTTTCTTCGTTTATATACCCTTTTTGAAAGGAAGAAAATTTCAAAATTGCATCTTCCGAGCACGTTTTCGGGAGATAAGCCAAATTACCATCTGGGGCCAATGATAATGTAAGGGGTATATCTTGAAGCAGCAGCAGTGGAATTTTCATTTGTGTACGCGGAAGCACTGGCTCAATGCCTGACTCAGTCCGAAACGCAAGGATCGAGAAATTTCTTCACTATATATTTGCTCTTTCACAATTCAGAGCCATTTCTTTTTATGTCCTTATTTTGTTCGCATTTTAAAAATGGCAACAAGGCCTCCACGCTTTAACTGCGCATGCGGTGCTTTATCTTACGAACGGGATGCGTTGTTCCCAAAAAGCAAGATCCTTATTTTAAAGATGACAAACAGCAATATGTGCAAACAAGATTTTGATGATTCAAGCTGTATTTTGAACTAACTCTCAAAGAAAGAAAAGTTTTTTCGAAATTTTGGCAATTGAAATAATGGATTTGGAGTAGGTAACGTTTATTTGTCTTAATATCGTGTTGGAATGAGTCACTTGGGTATTTTATAGAATTGATATCAATGTAGAGATTTTCCCATGAAAATTAAGAACCTTTTAAAAAATCACTGCAAGGGTAGTGTTCTATCCCTTAGAAGCGAAAAAAAAATATACCAGCGAGTTTTTACAACTAAAACATATTACTTTCCGAGATAAGTTGGTTTGTATATTTTGTTTGCACAAAGGAAGTTGCCAAATTAAGAATTTTTTTTCTGAATGCTTTTATGTTCAATATCGTCTAATTTAAAGCATACAAACCATCTTGAAAATGTAGAAATGAATCTAGAGTTGACAAAAACGTCTTCAGATTCCTTGAAACCCTGAACCTCTTTGCAAAAGTAGGCCTAACCTGTGACGTCATGTAGCATACCTAGACAGTATATAACATACGCTGTCGAATACTCGTATAAATGGTAACATGTGCGGGGGGAAAAATTACAAAAGGGAAACAAAAATGATCGACTTCCCCTTTTACAATGATGGTGTATGATGGTAGGCCTAGGCCTATACGACGGACATGACTTAGTCGGACAGTCTTATCACTGTTGCCAGTTAACACATAGTTCAAAATTCCCAGTTTGTTGGAGAATACGTACCAGATTAACACTTGACTATTAAAATTATTTGAATCATACACACACACGATATTATTGAGACCGAGGCAAGATCGAAATGAGACCCAATTCAGAGGCCGAGAACCTGGGTCCATTTGGTCTATGACTTAGAGCGTCCTTGAGTAGTAAAAACTTTTATTTTGATTTTAATTATGGAGCTTCCATGAACAATTATCTCAAGAGCACCTCCCCCTTACATCACTCCCAGGATTGAAATCAAAATTATCAACTCATTTTCAAATATAATTGAAAATAAAATTATAATAGGGATATAAGTATATAATAAGTAAACACTTTCTAAATTATTTTTATTTTAAAAATTTAAAAAAAAATTTAAAAAATTCTTTAAATTTAAAAAACACATAAACCTAGATACGTAAAAAAATTCATACCCTCTTCCAATCAATTTGGCTGTTTTTTAAAGAAACTCAGGTATGAGCCACTGTTCTATTTCAAAACAATTCCATTTTTTTTATATTATGCTCATAGAAAAGCTCTTTAAAGAAGAACAGTAGCTTTCTGTTAGCAATATAAATGCTCGACTGCCGAAGAAACATATTTTGGCGGATTGCCCTCTTTTTACCTGTCAACTCCTCGAGTATTATTTACCCTTTAAATGTATTCGATCATTCTGATTTACTTAAGGAAATTCACCTTAATAATCTTGTGATGTATTTAAAATTAACTGTGGATTTTATTAATGTACGTTCTACTCGACAAGTGCGTTTTCATTTTAAGATTTCGGTCTTCTTTATCGCCTCTAAATTTATTATTTTTTTTTAACACAAAATGTTATATAAATAGGGTTAGGCTAAATTTTGATTGAAGAATAATATTTGTAATGCTTAGTTTGCATAAAAACATAATTTAAAAAAACAAAACATAATACTTATGGTTAGTAAGTAGTAAAATTTGAATCCATAAAAAAAAAAAGAAAATTATGCCGGTGGGTTTTCCCACTAGGGGGTTGGGATGGGCGCCCCGGGGGCCGGATAACTGGATTTAATTAGGTT
>BMAV01007084.1:0-12144 GCA_019973955.1 Trichonephila inaurata madagascariensis
CGTATTCACCACTTTCGACCATCCCCAGGTTATGGGCAGTCAGCATTATTTCCCTTATTGAATCTGGGGAAGCGCACATCACAATTACTGAAAAAAAAAGAATGCTTAGGTAAAATTAAAAATGTTTTAATAAGAACATTTGAGTAAAAATATTCAGAAAATAAAGTTAAAGAAGTCGATGGAATGAAGCAGCAATCTCCCATCATTGTAACTGTGTAGCGTAAAATAAAACAATTTTAAGTTGTACCTTCTATATAAATGCGTGTGTGTGTGTATGTGGCAGAGAAAGAGATAGAGTGCATGTTAACAAATAAAATTATTCATCTCTTTTAAGCAATATCTATACATATAAAAATTGATGTTTGTGTATGTGATATCGCATCACTCCAACACCGTTCAACCGATCACTATGAATATTGGCATGTATATGTATTTTTTTTACGGAGAAAGGTTTTGAGCTATCCTCTTTGTTACAGATCTCCACCAGGTGGCGCTACGGCATATCAACTTCTGGGACGTTCAATCAATAGTCAAGTTGCCAACGAGGTCGCCAAGCACAGAGAACTTGGGTTTGGATAAGTTCTCATTTAATGTTAATCTATATAATACATACATATATAAATACATATATATATATATATATATATATATATATATGGATGTTTGTATATATGAAATCGCTTCCCTCCAACACACCGTTCAATCAATCACCAAATTGCATACATAGGGTCACGAACTCGCCAAAAGTGGTCTCTAACATAGTCGCCAAAGTCACCAAAATAATCACCAAAAATGATGCCAATTTGGCTCTATCGCCAACAGTTCACGATATTTCCATTGAATCGCCATTATAATATAAGGGACGGAGTTGCTCTTACGAATCTTATAATTTTAACATCAAATAAATGTAACAAAAAATAATCTTAACATATTACACATCCAGATATAAATTATTTACCCTATTTTAAGCGTTCATTACACAAAATTTGTAACGATTTGCTACTTTTGCTGAGCAGAGATTAGCTCAGGGAGGTGTTTTCAAAAAACGATCCCCAAAGAGAGTTAGGGGTGTTATAAAAAAAAAAATCCTTTTTATCAGCTATTAGGTCCTTCAGACTTAAAGCTGTTAAAAAATATTTTTTTGTTCAGTGTAGATATGCAAAAATTTTTTTTTGTTTAATTTGCAATTTACGTAAAATTAACTTTAAAAATTTCTTATCCTTCAATCTGCATTGTTTAATTTTAAATTCAAGCGTAAGAAGAACGGTATACCAGCTAGTCTATATATATAAAAATGGATGTTTGTACATATGAAATAGCTTCACTCCAACACCATTTAGCCAATTACTATCAAAATTGGTATGTATATGTATTCCTTGTGGAGACGGTTTTTGTACTATCCTCTTTATTGCAAATCCTCCCCAGGTGACGCTATAGCATATCAACTTCTACCCCGTTCCATCAATCACCAAGTTACCAACGTGGTCACCAAAAAATGATGGCAACTTGGTTCTATGAGCAACATTTCGCTATGTTTCCATCAAATTGCCATTGTAATATAAGGAATGGTGTTGCTTGGGAATATTACAATTTTAACATAAAATAAATACAACAGAAAGTATTATTAACGTATTTCACATCCAGATATAAATTATTTACACTATTTTAAGCGTTAATTACACAAAATTTGCAACATTTACTTTTGCTGAGGAGAGCTCAGTTTAGAAAGGTGTTTTCAAAAATTGATCCACAAGAGAGTTACGGGGTGTTATAAAAAAAAACATTCTTTTTATCAGCTATTAGACCTTCAGACTGAAAATTTAGCAAATATGTTTTTTTTGTTCAGCTGAGATATGCAAAAAGCTTTTTTGGTTTAATTTGCAATTTACGCAAAATTAAGATTTAAAAATTTCTCTATCCTTCAATTTGTATTGTTTAATTTTTCAATTCAAGCGTAAGAAGAACGGTATACCAGCTAGTATATATATATATATATATATTATATATATATATATATATATATATATATATATATATATATATATATATATATATATATTTAGAATACAATTATCCAATAAATTTATTTATAGATATATTTCTATTTCTAATTAAGTATATTTTTATCTTAGTTCCTTATTTATTTAAAATTCCTTTTAATTAGTTTATTTTAAAAAATATTTTAAGAAAAAAAAAAAATTAAGCTCTTATTTTAATTGCAATATATCGATTAGTATATAATCATCCAAGTTTATTTACTTTGTAATATATTTCTATTTGATTTTATCTATTCTTAACTTTGTTCACTATCGTTTTTGAAACTTCCTATATTTAGTTTATTTTTGAAAAAATCTTAGTTGTTTGTTTAATTGCAAAATAAATATCCAGGTGGCGCCACAAATTTTTATTTTACACGTAAGTTTTATTTGTTTATTTAAATTTTATTATTATTATTCCTCTCCTTGGGGGCCATTTTTGTTTTTTTTCTTACTTTTTTAATATATTATCGGTTTTTATTCCATGTTGTATTAGGCTTAATTTTTCAACTTGGGGCCCCCTATTATTCGAAAGTTTCGCTGGGGGGAAGGTTTGGGACCCATAAAGCATTCTAACCCCCTAATTCCTCCCTAATTCTGCGACAGCTTTAGAAATCATAATAGGCTCCAGTTTAGTCAAAAAGACTTTTTTTATAAAATTTGTTGTGTCGGGGGAATTCAATTTCTTCCTGCTTTTGCACTGTAGGTTTTAGTACTTCTTCATTTTTTAATATAATAACATATATATATATATATATATATATATATATATATATATATATTTAAATTCATTGACACAATGTGAAATTTATTCCATTAATGTTCATAGGTAATTTTCCCTTTAAAATTTTTAGTTTCTTATGACATTAAAACCCTCGTTTAAAAGTATTCTGTCTCGAAAATGGGTGCATTTTTAAACAGTTCCCCAAAAGATGTTTGATCAATGGAAAACATTTTGGGGAGACGGGGTTTTTTAATAGCATCTTTTACCAAAGTGTATAATTCAGTTATTTCATAAAATAACTAGGTAAAAAAAATAACTAGACAAGTCACTAAGGTAAAGTAGATGAAAAATTCCCATTTTTTCCAGTTATTCCAGGTAACAAGGAAGGTTAAGTGAAAAAAAAACAACTTCAAAGATGCTTTATAAATTTTGTTAAATGCTAAAATATCTCAAAAATACATTTTTCCTTTTTTGGGGTGAATAATGGATAAATAATAAGTTAAAGCAGAAATGATTAATTTATTATATTGCTTATATTGCTATTAGTTAAACAAAAAAGGGAAAAAAAGAATATATTGAAAAAAATAAATCATATTTAAATATTATCAAAAAAAATACATGCGGGAAAAAAAACTTTGCTTCTAAAAACATTGTCAAACTTTTAAAACAAAATGTAAGAGTTTTAAATTTAAAAAATTTTATGAGATACCTTTTTTTTTACTTTTCTTATTTATTAGGGGTTTTTGGGATGACATGTTTTTTTTTAAAAAGAAAAACACTTTTTTTATTACTTTTTTTTTTACAAAACCAAATTCTTGTCCAGTACCCCAATTAGAGCTGTTGTAACAGATCAACTTGTCATTTTTTGGAATTTCCCATGGAAATTCCCGCATATACGATCGGTATCGGGTACAATTGTTTTATTCCCCTAATTGGAAAAATTCTTCCCAAAGCAACTAGAACCGGTTAAAAAGAACTTTCGCGGTATTATTTCAACTTTAACGTTTAAAAAACGTTTTTATAGAATCCCTTTAAATTGTAAATTCAATAATTTTATATACTTTAACTCATGCCCCCAACCGGTATAGTGGTTACGACACTGATTTCTCCGTGGGGGGACTGGCCCCAATCCCGGGAAAGAATGGATGTTTGTTAGTCCCTTTTTGCGGTATGGGGTACTCTAAATAGCTGTAGAGCCCAAGTCCTCTCGTGGTTGGGGGAAAGGGTAAGGGTGGGGGGCCCCGACCACTCCCAGGTGCCCTCCCTTTGGGGTGGAAAGGGCCAAATCTATTCAACTGTATGGTGCTCAAAGCTAAAAGATAGGCGCCCAAGCCCTTTCCACAGTGCTTTCAAATTTTCACTACTCGCGACCCAATTTTCAATCATTTTTTTATCGCGCCCCTTACACAATAATAATGCGCTTTGTCCTAAAATCATACGATCTTAATTATAAAGGGGTAAAATTCAGAAGAAATTTTAAATTTTGTATTTTTACTTTTAACAATATATATATTTAAGCAAATTACTTTTATAAATAATATATATTTTAAAAAAATTAATTTTTAAGAAATACGAAAAATTTATCATGTTTTTTTTTCGTATCTAAAAAATTTTTTTAAAATGGAACAGATTAAAATGATTTTTTTTTTAAAGATTTATTTCTTTCATCATCCTTTTTCTAAAAGATTAAATGTCATTAGAAAATTAGTCTAGTCTATTTGCTCCCCAGTGGCGACAAAAGGGGGGCCCGGGACCCCCCCTTTTTTTGATTGGTTAAAATTCAATTATATAATACGAAAAATTTTAAAAATATTTGTTATTAGAAATTTTTAATTAATGCAAATTATTTTTAAAAATTGTTTTACTGTTTTTTTTTTTTGAAAATCGACAAAATCAAAAATAATGATACAAGAATGGTGAACTTTCAACCCCGGCCCCTTAAAAAAAATTCCCTGTTTGCGCTACTGTTGCTCTTTATCTTTCCGCCCTTAGCATTCTCGTAAACGCCCTGAGTTTTAGCAAACTATGACATCTCCCTCGTAAAGCAAATTTTGGGTTTTTTTTTCCCGCAGACCTACTTTCCCCAGGGCTGGGATCACTTTTGGGGCACCGTATAATAGGCTACCACTTCCCAAAAATTTTTGATGTCGAGTTTTTCCCCAGGGGGGTACCTGGGTTGACGATGCAAAATTTAACTTAAGAATTTCTTTTAAAATTTTGGCAGCCAAAGAGCCAAACGGGCACTTCAAGGGATTTTTACATGCCCCAATATTCATACGACATGGCCCTTCTGACCGCTGTCGATTTTCTGCATCATGAAAATCCACCGACATGGGGTGGGGTCGAACCTGCAAACAGGTGCAGATGGCCCCCGACAAACCAACTACGCCCCCAGCGGCATTTGCGGCATTGTAAGGAAATAAAACCAAGAGCACGGCAATGAATAAAAAAAATAAAAAAGATTTTTTAATGAATCTCTATTATAAATAGATTTAAACGAACTTTTGTGTGTAATTGTAATCCTCAGAAATTAAATTTTTTAATTAAAGTTAAATAATGAAAAAGAATGTAAAAATACCCATAAAGAAAATTTGGTTTTTTTTAATATTTAAAACAGAAGATTCAAAATTTTTTTAACCCCGGGGGGAGACGCGCAGTACTTTGGGAATAGTCGAAGTTTTTCAATTATTTTTTTGTCAAAATAAAAATCAAATTCCAGTAATAATTTTTAACGAGAAAGGATACTTACCTACTTTCTTCATTAATAATTTAAAAAAATTCCCAAACGAACCGAATTAAAACGTTTCAAAAAGCCTAATAAAAAGGGCAAAAATCCAGAAACTCTTCACTAACGTTACGGGGAAAAATATCTGCAACAAAACTGCATATTTTGTTCAAATTTTTGAGTTTTTAACCCCCCGCAACGCTCCAGGGTTAAATGTTTAATCAAGTAAAACTACGAATGTTAAGATCTAAAAATAATTATTTAAAACGTTTTTCATCATGTTTTTTATATGTTTAAAAAATACTAAAAAAATAAATATTCCAAAAACCTTCCCCAAAATTTTTTTTCTGCTTTTCAAATGTTATATAAACTCTTTCGCGCGTATATAGGGATTTTACAATTTCCCCCAAATGAAAAATAAAGGCAAAAAAAGGAACAAACTAACCATAGTAGTAAGTTCGAAGGTCAAACAGATAAATTTTTTTTATTTTCCAGAATATTTCTTGGGTCTGGGTTTTGCTTTTCTCTGAAATAGTTTTTTAGATTTAAAAAAAAAAAACTCAGAAAAAACCCCATCGGGGGATTACACAAATCAAACAAAATGTAATGTTTTTTATTTATTTATAGGATCAGACAGCTAATAAATTTACAAATGAAAGCTTTTATGTTTGATGAAGTAATACTAATAAATTCTATCATTTAAAGTGTATTTCTTATTATGTCAAAAAGATTTTCTTACTTCATTAGAGAAAATTTTTTTTTAATCTTTTATTTTCCAGTGCTCGCCCCCCCTTGTAGTTTATCGCCCCCCCAGGGGAATTTTGAGAAACACTACTTTACCATGATGAATTTCGTGGGGTCACGATCTGGCCTTTGCCGATCAGGTGGACAGTAAAACAACAACAAAAACCTTTAACTGATTGATCTAGTTTTTCATAAAACCAGTTTTCTACAAAATAACTGTTTTCACTTTTTTAAGGGTAAAACATCCACCACAAATATCACTGGCAACCGAGTGATATGCTCTGATGAATGGTGATTCATACTGACTACAGGAGGGGTACATTTTTTTTTAATACACATTTAATTAGTATTACTTTAAACCCCGGGGTTGGAACCGAAAATACATTTTGGGGTGACCCCCAGAAGATTATAGAGAATAAAAAAACAAATTATTCAAGATTGGTTGAAGAATGCAGACTAAGTCTTCTACTGACTATAACAAAAACTAACTTCAGATGAAAACGTTTCATTTTTTTTCGTATTTTTGAATTGTTTGATGATAAATGCATCATTTGATATTATTATATTTGTCTATTATTATTAGGTTTGTATTATGCGTTTTGTTAAAAACCGGGTTTAAAATTTTATAGTTTTTTTTTTAAAACTTGTTTTGTGAAGTACATATTCCGTATGTTTTTTAAATTTAAAATAAATATTGTAGGCCTTTTTTTAACCTCATCACACCTAGATACTGGGCATTGGCGCACACAAAATTTTCGCATGGGGTTAGGGGGAAAACCCCACCCCAATCCCCCATTGGGGTAGGATACGTCATCATCGTATCGTACCCCAAAACGCAGTCTAACATATTTTTTTTAATTTTGTAGATTGTCGGGAACAAAAAACAGTGAAAAATAAATTACTGAATAAATAATCACCATTAAATAATAATAAAAATATGAATAACAAAAACTTAATTAACCCTTTATCTACCGACGGTGCTTATAAGAACCAATCACTTTAAAATTACATAGAATAACCTTTTTTTCGAATACTCTTACGATACTTAGCAGGAATATTCTTTGAAATTCTTCCGATATATGGCAGCACGGGTTCTATGATGAGCATTTTACAGGGAAAGGCGAATAGTTTTATGGCAAAAATTGCTTTTTCGGCTGACGGTGTTTTCAGCGCATTGCAAAGATAGTCATTTTTGTTCCGAAAGAATAGTTAATGTCAAAATGTGAGTGTCTTATTTTTTTGTATGTAAAGGAAGACCTCAGAAAACGATTTGATTATTTATTTTAGTGAGCAGTGTATATAATTAATTTTACAGTTGATTATCTTTAATTTATTAATTAGCTCTAACGGATTAAATTTCCCAAAGTTGAGTATTTTTTTTTTAGATATTTCCCTTAATTTTCAATGTAGTTATTCAAAAAAAAAATATTGCATGAAAAAACTAGAAAATCATAATGCGGTAGATAAAAGGTCAAGCTTTACGTATTATATACATTGGATTATAATCAATCGGGGAATATAGGGCTATGGAGGAGGGTCCGGACTAGTAGACCCTTCCCCCCTCCTTGGGTACGCCCTTGACATTAGGTGGACCGCAACAGCTTGAAAAAATTAGAAGTAATCCGCGAACCCTGAAAAAGTCTACCCACCCCTGCTTTAAACCATACAAAATAGGGTTATACAGGTCCACTACATTTAATTTAATTGAGCATCTAAGATTTTGAACTTATGTTTGTGAAGTTCTTTCTGATTCTGGTATTTTGCTTAGATTTGGGAGAGGGAGATATAAAGTAGACAAAATTCACCTGACGCTCATCTGTAGCAGTATGTGATATAAAGCATCGGGGGATTTCAAATGCTTCAAAAAAGGATTTTTGTTTTGTCTTTTTTTCTTTGGGGATTTAAACTTTTCACTCTCGTTCTTATTCAGTTTTTGTCTTTCTTAGTGAGTTGGCGGACCCCCCTTTTTTTTTTTTGCTGCTATTGCAATAGATAAGGCTTTCTGCAGTGGCGTAACGGAGAATATTAGGGCCCCCATGCAAAGTCAGGTTTTAAGCCCCGAGCTGGATTTTACAAAGAATTGCAGAACCATAACATAACATAGGCTTTGGAGCCCCCATGATGTGGGGGTTGCGGTGGCGTACGTTACGCCACTAGTTTTCTGGAAGAAATTTTCCTAAACTAAATATGAGGGAAAGAGAAACGAAGATGGTTACAAACAATAAGAAGTCAACGAAAAAAAAACTTTTCTCTTGTGTATTACTCAAAGTGTGTTATTTAGAATTAATCTTTTTGCCTTAAAGACTATCACACATTGCCTCCTTTCCAAATTATTCATAACTATGATATTTATAACATGCTAATATATTTAGACGTGCTTATCATAAAAATTTAGATTAAAGATTCATTTTTCTACAAAAGCTTTGTTTTTCATTCAAGGTAGGCCAAATATTTTATTTTTTTGAAAGTAGATTTTAATGAAAATATTTTCAGAAAGTCTTCTTATGGCTGTATTATGTGTAGTAAAATACGGCATGTAAAAGATCCCTAGAGTGTCTGTTTGACTTGGATGCTCTCGGCAAAATTAAATCCTGGTACAAGTTCGCATCCTCAGAGCTCGGGTCCTCCCCGGGGTAGAAACGGGGAGTCAAACACCTGCGGCGATTGGTATCCGCCTATGGGCCCCCACTAAAAGTGGTACCAGCTTCTGGGGGATGTACTAGGTCTGCAATGGGTAATGATCAATTCACAGCCCATTAGAAATTTTAAAAAATATTTGTAGTTGCAATTTATGAATAATTAAAGAAATGATCCTAAATATTTTTTTTTTTTTAGGCTTAGCCCCGTGAAATACCTTGTCCTCTCGGATAATCCTGCAGTAGCAGTGCATCGTTCCCACGAAAAGGTGCGTTGAAAGGCCAACTACCCAATAAGAAGACTGAAGACTGATGCTCATATGACATACCCGTCGCGAAAGGGCTAGACCAGGGACCGACAACCTTGAAGCTGTGGTGTGCCAAACCAATTTACCAATATGGTTTGCGATAGCACGTATTAGTAAATATTTGAAAGAATTTGATTCCCGAGGCAATGCATACGGAGTCAGGGAGACGAGATCTAGAATACAGATTTAGAGTTTTGTTGTATATTAATTTTGCATTATTTAAAGAATTTTATTGACATAAAAAAGGCAACATAAAAAATAATATAGAAATAAAAATTAAAAATGTACATGTATTGGGTATTATGTATTCACTGGCGCAGCTAGTCTTTAGTGGGCCTTGTATTAAAATTTCTTGAACGCTATTTTTGGTGGTTCCTTAACGTATTTAGATTATTTTACTCACATATGTTGTGTGGCCTTTATAGCTTGGAGAACACATATATTTGATAAAGTGGTAACTACGCCTTTGTATGTATCTTTTAACTGGATCCCAAACAATTTTTTAGCTGTCCTTCCATTGTTGGTGCCCTTTTTAAAATAGACAATGACTGCAGTAAGGACACAATTCTTTACTCGGATTGTGCCATGGGTGTTGCCACGGCAGTGATTCCCGCATTTGGCAATATCTGACTATATCCTTAATTTGTTTTATTATTACAACCTATGCACTTTGTCATACACAACAATAACAACATATTTATTAAAATAAGAAATAAAGAACGTAAAATATTAGTATTCCTTTAATATAGTTAAAACAAAAAAATGAATACTTTAATGAGAAAGTTTGCCCCTTTACCATTCTACTTCATGTTGCAATATCAGAAAATTTTTTGTAAATTTAAAATTTAACGGAAATTTTTTGTGCCCAAAAAGGGAAAACAAAATTTCTTTTTAAAATTTAAAGCCAAAAAAGGGAAAAAGCAGCGAAATTTAAAATTTTTTCCCCAAAAAGAATTAAATCTCTCCAGTAATGACATCTAACAATTTCAAGAAGCTGTCCATTTATCGTTACTTGTCTCTTCCAATTTTTTCATAATTCAGTAAAATTTTGCTTTCCGTAATTCTGAAGATGTTAGTTCTATAACTTCGCGTTTTGAAATTATCAACTTTCAACTTTCATTCTCATAAAAATTGACAAATTTGTAAAGTGGTGTAGAGTACTATAGATCGGCGACCCAAATGAAAACAGGCAATGAGAAAAACCCAAATGAGAAAGTCTCACATTCGCAAATGTTTGTGAACTTGTTTCTTTGGCAAACCACCAAGAATCACCAAGTATACCTCTCTTTGGAGATGAATTGTACAGAGGAACTTACACCTAATTTAGTGCTATAATTAATTTTTTTTATCTGAAAAAGTTACACATATTTATAATCATATTAAAATAATGATGTTCAGTGTTTTTATGTTAAAAACTCAATAAACTGAAAAAAGAAATGTATTAAATGATCCAATAAAATTATCTTAATAAACTGAAAAAAATTGCATCAAATAATTCAATAAAATTATCTCAATGAACCGAAAAAAATGCATTAAATGATCCAATACAAATATAAAAAATAATTCAATTGCTTGAACATTGAGCATTTGTCGAAATAAATAAAGATACAAAAGAGATGAAAAGTCACCCCCAAATATCGCCAATTTTTCTTTACAGTAAATTAACAGTTAATCAATATTAATTGCTTAAAGGGAACTTAATAACTGTTTTAATGAATTTATTATAAGCAACTGAATGAACATAGTTGATTAACTTCGGGAAAAAAATATTTTAGCTATCATGAAGCCGAAAGTTTCATTAATTTAATTATTTTAAATCATAAATACAGAAATACTTTCAAACTTTTTGAAAATTTAATTAAAGGTTTTCGAGTTACGGGATTTAAAAGCGTTGTGATTTAATGGAAAATGTTGTCTCAAACTTTTGATGGTAGAATAAGTTTTTATTCGAAACATCTTTCTTATTCCTTGAGCAATCATTCCTTCTCCTCGCCAAATTATAAACGTATAAGTGAGTTCTGCAAGTAATATTATTATGCAAAATATGAATTGTAAGTATGGAAAAAAGTGGGTGAATTATAACTTAAGAGTTTTATATATTTGAATTTCTGTGTGATAAATACTATAAAGCGTTAAAACTCCGATATTCTTTTAGAAACACCCGGTACTTCTTATTTCCAATTCAATTATACACAAAAGGATATTTATTAACTGTAACCACATACTCATATAATCGAAATAAATAATTAATATTTATATAGAGATTATTTATTATTCAGAATAACTATTCCATATTTGTATCATTAATGTTTGTACTTAATCTTGTACATATTTCATATTTACTAACTCGCAAAGGGATGTGAAACTAAAAGATTATTTTTTTATTTATAAGAATCTCTCGAACTATAAAGAACTATAAAAAGCAGAATTTACCCAATAAAAAGTAGCCTATCATAAATTTAAAATTCCACTAGTTATTCTCTCTATACATATAACATGTGATCTCCTAACGATTTGTTCCGAAATTCTTTGATATTATAGAATTCAATTGAAATTGTTTATTCAGGTTATAAGACGATTTTCCATAGAGTACTTCAAAAACATTGAATTATGTAAGGGAAAAGATATGTTTTTTTAAAGTTAACAGTGTTAATTAAACACTTCTTATTTTTAAATATCAAAGTGTTAAATTATTTTAAGTTATTAACATTCTACTAATTTTTCAATTGTGATAAAGAAATTCAGAAGTTATTAAAGACATCCATTTTCTGAAGATGGTATATATAATGAGAGACTGTAGAAAAAATAATACATATATATGGCTCATTTAAGTGACTTATAGCATGTGTCACCCAATTGGGCATGGACCGGACTGGACCCTGCTTTGAAGAGCCAATAGTGTTGGGGACAGTGTCTGAGGGAACCGGATGCGAAACGATTTTATCTCCAATTAGGAATAGAAGAGATTTCG
>BMAV01007086.1:0-16749 GCA_019973955.1 Trichonephila inaurata madagascariensis
TTTATATCATCAAATAACCTTGACCCAACTTGCCCCAAAAAATGGATATCTTTTTGGCTTCAAACTAAATTTAAACCCTCATAGAAATCCCTAGTTTTCCCTAAACTTTCTCCTCTTAGAACTTCGCTAGCATTTTTGACCTCCCTGGAAAAACCCTTTTAGAACTCCACGCGAATACTAAAGCTCCAATATATAAACATTCCTAATTTGCACAATCGGGTTCTTTCTTGGGTTGGTTGGGAAAAATTGCCTTTCTGGCCCCAAAGATTTCCCAAGAGGTGTTTTATTTATAAGGCACGATAAAACCCCGTCACAATAGTAGATTGGAACATTTAATAAGATTCATTTCAAGGGTTATTCCTGGGTGCTTCCTAGATCAGACATTTTTAGCCGTGTTGCAAAGGAAAAATTTGGGCATTAGGGATTTTCTCGCCAGGACATACACACAGTATTTCAAAAAGACATCAACAAGTAACAGTTAATTTTTCTAAAATATTTTGTATGCATCTGCAAATGTAGAATTTGTTAAAAGATGTTCTGCATAGGGAATTAAAATTACTTCCAAGCGCTTTCTGTTTCCATGGTTACATTAAAGAAATTAAGTGGATTAGGAAAAAAATCATATTGTTTTACACATTTTATAATTTTTTTATTAATTTAATTAAACGTTTCTAAATCATAAAATTACAAGCAAACTTTTTTAATTTTTTTGGGTTATCTCAAAATTTTTTTTTAAACATTTCTTTTTAAAAACAACTATTATCCAATAGAACCTAAACCAAGGGTGGCGAACCTTAATGGATCAACGTGCCATTTTTTTCTTAAGAAAAATTTAAAGAGGTATAGACGTGCCGTCAAATAATTTTGACTTGTGATTATTGAGAAAATAATAAAACTAAGTACTAACAACTCAAAATTCTTTATTTACTATGAAAAAAATTATTTTTAAATTCAAATTAAAGTAGCATTAATGGGACTTCTGTATTGCAGATTAGATGACAAATAACTTGTTTAAGATTGTAAGATATTAATTACTTTTAGCAGAATGCATGCTGGAGTCATCTGCCAAACGGTTTCTAAGCGAGTCTTAAATATTATTCACCACTGAAAATAATTACTTGCAGGCATAGGAAAATGAAATCTAGTTAAAATAGCATGAGCCAGGTTCTTCAAACAGTTAAATGTGTCTGAAATGCGTTTTATAGAATATTTTCTACCTACCTCCCATCAGGGATCTATTTACCAACAATGCTTCCTTTATTTTTCAGCAAGATTCTGCTCCTTCCCACACAGTAAAGTAACCGAAAGACTAGTATTGTTCCAAGATCATTGAGTTGTTGTCCTGGCCAGGAAACAGTCCTGATCTAAATCCTATTGAAAACTTTTGGCCCCGTTTGAAACCTCTTATATCTCTTCTTCCCCCTTAATATTCTTATATAAAATATCGAATTCTATTAAGTGTCTGTGAGCATCGTGTTTTGCACAACGTCATATGATTGCCTTAATATAAGCTTCTATACTTTATTTTGCCTTATAATTCTCTTAATATGTTTAAACCCTTTTAAAATATAGTGCAAAAATTAATTCGGTTCTCAGAAGATGAAATGGTTTCACTCAATAGATTAAAAAGCAAAGAAAGGGAAATTATGTAAGAAATTTACAAAATCCTAATTTGGTTGATGTGTAGTGTTTATCGGTTTTAAAAACAAAAATGATGTACTCTGTGTAAAACTGAACTCTGTGAAAATTAAAAGTGATGTGAAATATAGGAGACTGGTTTCTTCATAAAAAAAATGTCAATTCGTGGAATAACAGGAACATCAGCAATGAATTTTTCAAACACAGTTCACAGAATAATGAAAGTAATAGGATACAATGTTCATAAATCGATGTCGCCTAAACTTTAATTTCCCTTATTTCTTTCACAACCACTTAAAAAGTGTTGTGAAGAAAGACGATTTCTCATAGTGTCAGGTGACTGAATGAGACTTATATTAACGTCACACTATAATGCTGCACCAGGGCAATTGACGACGGACCTCGTAAATTTGAACCATGGCCAAGGATGACACCTGAGCTGGTACCCCACCCTCCTCTCCTAACTTCCATACTACATCAACTATAGAACGTTTGCGCTTCGACCTCTATGATCTATTTACTTTGAAAATGGTGTAAGTCTATTTTATAGAGTATGTATGAGTATGAATTAGTATGGAGATGTTTACCACTTTCAAATTATACCGGGTGTTTCTAAAAGAATATCGGAGTTTTAACGCTTTATAGTATTCATTACATATAAGATATTAGTATGATTCCTATAGATAGAATGAAAGAGCAACTAAAACAGTTTTGTTTGCTGGCATGTGTGCGCGAAACGTATGCTAATTTTTTCCCCTTTCCCGCCGATCAACGCGCTAGTAGAAAAATGGCGACTAGTAAGCAAAAAAACGTTTTGTGTTCTCCAGTTGGCAAAGACAGAATCTGATAAAGCTTTTATTGCAAGGCCTCCACGTTCACTCGATCAGACGCCATGTGACTTTTATCTGAAAGTGTTCATAAAGGATTGTGTGTACTTTCCTCCACTACCAGCTGACTTTTCAGACTTAAGACACATGATTGAAGCAGCTGTTGCAAGAATTTCCTCAGACACACTGAGAAATGTTTGCGATGAACTCGTCTATCGACTTGATTTGTGCCGTGTGACGAAAGGGTCTCACATTGAACATTTGTAAACTTGTAGATAAACTATTTCAGTTACTCTTTCCTTCAACGTATGAATTATACTTATAACTTATATGAGATAAATACTATAAAGCGTTAAAACTCTGATATTCTTTTAGAAAAACCCAGTATTTGTAATTTCATTAACTACGTAAATTTTCATTGATAAAATATTGAAAAATTTGATCGATTTTAGGGGGAACTGTTCAAAGATAAAATGCTCATATTAGATTACATTCAATGTGTTACAAGTAACTAACTTTTTGTCAGGAAATGGCTTGCATAACTTCAAAGAAAATGGCTCATATTTAAAGTGCAGCGGCCCATTCTACACGCCAGGTTGTATAAACACAAAATGAAGTTTTGCAGTAAATAACAAAGTATTCAGTCTGTGATGCTTCGGACAAGTTTCATGTTTACCATGTCTAAACAAGTCAGACGAAAAAGAGAAATGAGTCTGAGTCTTTGGTCCTAAGAATTTTTCTATTTAGCTATCCAATAAAACGAATTCTCTCCGTGTAATTTTAACTTTTGTTGAATAGATTGCATTGTATGCAATATCTCAATCTTCTGTCACAAAATATTCAATTTTTAGTTTATGTTTATTGGGAATCAGAGTTCTTATAAGCTCTATTTTGAACGTACGCTTTATAAAGAAAAAATATTTTGGTGAGTGAAAGGTTAACGTTTTATTATTTCACTTTCCATAAAAAGCAATACTTGTTATAGTTTTATAAATGTGACCATTTTTTGAAATAACAATTCATAAACTGTTGGTTGTAATAAGAATAGTAAAATTACTCTGTTTTTATAGAAGCATGAACCTATTACGTGTTTAATTGAATAACTTGAAATTTAGTTATAAAGTTTACAATGAATTTCATCAAGCACAAAGATTCTTCAACTTTCATACCTATTTAGTTCCAAAAACAAATGCAACGAAAATTAAGCAATTTTTAAGTTATATAAATAATTAATATTATATATTGATTGATATATAATAGATGTATTATCCAATAATGCTAATAATATCAGTTAATGAACAGAAAATGATTTCTACAATTATATAAAAAATTAAGGTTCCATACCTTATTTTTAATTGAGATATTACGTAGCTTCATTACTGGTTAGTAAACAAAATTATAAAACAAATTGAACTAAGCTTTATAAAATAATTTTTTCTATTCAATTGCATTGCAATTTTTAATTTAAAAAGTATCAACATTTTACTTTTTTCTTTACTTAAAACGAATGTTAGTGGAAACAATGTTAAATTTATCTCCATATGTCTAAAAGGGCATATTCAATGAAAGTCCTATAAATTTTACTTTAAAAAATTATCTTTTTTGCTTGGCATAAAAAATAAAACCTGCTAGAGCATTATTTTCCCAAACTGTTTGTTATCGTTTCTCTGAAACAAAATGGATATATTTTGCATAAAAAAAGGAGAACATTGTTAAAAATAAATTCTATAACAAAAATCTGCCGAAAAAAACGTCGACAGTTATGAGAATTTAAAAGAATTTTAAAGCATTTATTTCTGTGGTATTTCATTTTGTTCGTTGTTCTTTTCAATATGGCGGAAAGCAGCAGACGACTAATTACCAAATCAATATTTCTGCCTCAGAAAGATGTTGTTGAATTTTGCAATATTGCCATGCATTATTCGTCTGCTTCAAAGAAAGTTTAGTAACCCTTCTATTTGATTTTTATAATCTATTCAAGGTTCTTCAGTTTTATTTCAAAATAACTGTGGGACTTCGCACACAAAACTAAAGTTTATCAGTTTCATTTGTAAACATATATATATATATATATAAATGTTATATAGAATATTTATATATATTTAATATATACTAGATACTGATAGATTCTAATAAAACCGATTTTAAATATTTCAGGTGCTTTGGGGGAATTGCAGCTTCTAATATATCAACTTTATTAAAGCAGAAGTGTTTATTACATTTGTTAAATTATTCTATTAAGTAAAAATATATGATAATATATATTGAAAATAGTTAAAAAATAAAGGAATACGTGTATAATTTTAGCAATATTTAAAAACACAAATTTTAAGGAACGCCTATACAGTTATTTAATTCTATTTTAATTTCAGCTACACATATACATATAAAAATATCATTATTTTTAGCAGCTTTAAAATCAGAATGTAAGCTTTTACATGATGATCATATATATATATATATATATAAATTCCTTTAAAAGAAATTATTTTCATAATTTATAGCAACAAATTTATTTTTATGTGATATGGATTACAATCTTTCATAAAAATCAATGAGTGTATCGAAAATAAAATTCATTTGCTGTTAATTTTTTCTAGTGCACGTTTTGTATTTTCATTTACACGCAAGCACAAAAAAATATTATTTACAAAACATTTTTTGCTGAATTATTTATTCCAAGCACTTTCAAACAGTGATTTCCATTAAATTTCAACATATGATGGTAAAAAAATTATACAATTTATTTCCACAATGGAACTTAGTTTCCGGACACTCCTCGGACTAGAGACTGCATGTATATGGTTCCAACGTTTTATGAATTATGTTTCACATTCTAGAACATTCTAACCTTTAAATTAATTATTTTTAAGAGAAATAAATAAAACAGTTTATACTGGATTAATACAGGATTCAGCATCATGCAGAAAATACAACTTTGGTTGGAAGGATTCATTTACTAAACATTAATAATAATACTCTTAACTGTTTTGAGCATGAAATAATTTTGAAAATGAAAGAACTATTTTTCTTCATAATTTTTAGAATGATTCCCGTTTCACTTAAAATTATTTATAAGCTAAGATAAGACTGAATTCGATTTTTCTCAGTCATTAATCTGATTATAATTAAAAATCATTTGTGTCATATTTTTGTTTTTTTTTTTAGCTTAAAACTATACAACACTACCAAATATACATAGTATAAAGCATGTGTTGTTCAAATTTGATTTTAAAGAACACTTACTATTGCTTTATTTTATTTCATTTCAAACCATAAAATTTCCTATGATTATATAACATGATTACGTGCATAATTTTCAGTTGATTGTGCAACTATGTATGAAAGTAACAATTCTTCGATAACCTTTATTTTCTTGATTGAGTAGCATAACTTCGAGAATCTAATGCTTGTTCATGCAGTATCGAATCTGGTAATTGTATTACATGCAAGCGATTGTGACATTTACACCTGTATCTAGCAGTATCAAACATTGAACACATCATTTCTATCGAAGCAGCAGTCACCCGTTGTTGAGAATTGAATCAAATACTTCCTTGTCTTCAGTTTGACTGCTTTCACTTTGTGTGAAGAAAATAAATAATGCATTCCTGTTCTATATTAACACATAATGCATATTCATTCTTCCACGTTATCAGAAGCTGAATTCGAATCGTATCGGTAAGCTCGAATGAACAGAGATCATTGAATACGAAGTGAACACAGCCTGTCAGATCTTACATTTTCGGTTCAGATTTCACCCAAATGGCTGAGCTTTTTTACTCATGATTATATTGTATTAAAGTGGAAGTTTTGTTATACTACAAATGTGTTATGCATTGCTAATAAACGGGTGAGGAGATTCAATTTAATATAGTAATATATTAAGTATTGTGCCGTAATGTAATTATATTTATAAAGGGTAACTAAGTATTGCTTAGTTAAATCTATCTTTAAATCAATTCATGGATTATTAATAAAGTTAAAGGATATGAGGTAATTTCATATCATTTTCATTTTTCTAAACTGTCACACATTTTTTCGTGTTTTAAACATTCTTGTATATTTAAAAATAATTAAACTTTAATGTTTTTACTAAAGTTTTGCTGATCAATGACAAATTCTCATTCTTATTTCTTTATTTTACTGCAGCTCACAAGTAGTGATTGAGCCTCTATTTGCAAAATTTATGTTTTATTTCATACTTGCGTTATTTATCTTTTCATTTCATTATTATGCTTTAATTCATAGATATTCCATAGGTATCATCATTATTTGGATTTATGGATTGTGTTAAATACTAATTATATGGTAAAAAAACAATTCTATCATACATATAACACAAAACTTATGTTACAGGATTTTTAATACAGAATATAATCTTTATAGAGTTGTCCATAAGCATCGTTTCTACACTTCTTAAAAAAATTAAGGAAGCATATGAAAAAAAATTTAAGGATATTACGCAAACATTTCTTCTAACTTAAAACAAAACATCCGTAATCTAAAGAGCAGCAGAAAACAGAAGAAAATTTCATATGCAAATCACCGTTCATGACTTCAAAATTAGAATGTTATAGGAGGGAAACAGTTATTTCGTAGAAGCTGTAGTTATTCATTGCTTCAATGATGAAATTAACCTTTCGGCTGTTGTTTTGAGAAAAGGTGATTGAAAAATGTCACGATAACGTGATCTACCGGTACTCATGGATTGATGCATTATCGGGTGACTGAAATCCAGGCAAACATAAAGAACTGTAGTGGATACTGTGTGATACCTCCCGGCCCGGGGGTATCATCTCTCCATCTACGTGACCTAGATTTGTAGGAGGAAATGATTGATCACCCAAATTCGCCATAATATATCTAATTTATTACTATTTCAATATATTGATCAACACAAGTCTTACTATAGGGATTCGATCAGAAGTGATACAACGTAATTCTAAATTCTGAGTAAATAGGACCTGGAATCCTAATCACTATCTTTATGAAAAAATATCCTAAGAATCTTTATCTGCCTTAAATTCCTTAATTCACTAAAGCCCTTTCTATAACTATGCTTCTATATTTAATACCTTACCAATAGCTCTTGGCGTTCAGCATATCAGCTTTCAGTCTCCTTCTTCTATTCTGCCATTCTACTCTATCATTCTATTACCATTCTTCTCGCACACGAATAGTAAAGCTCCATTATATATCTATTAACTATATAATCTGCATATCGAGGTTTCTTTTTGACAGGATTGGATATGAAATAATGTCATTCTGGCCCCAAAGATACCCCAAGAGGATTAGTAAAAAATAACCCTGATAAAACCACGTCACAACTGTTAGAGTAGCAAAAGTGTCACTGAAGACTGTTATCGATTCAGAAAACAGGACATGCTTGACGTCAGCCAGGACAAGGTCGTCCACGTGTTTTCACAACAAATAATGACCGATATATCCTGTTAACAGCTCTTCGCGACAAAACAGCCATGCGACGCAGATTCAAAGGCAGTTTCATTTAGTTACAAAATGAAGGGTCTCAAGCCAAACAATCCGAAATAGTCTTCATTAGGGTGGACTGTATGCGCGTAGGCCAATGGGTGTATTCCGTTGACATCAAGACACGTGACGCTCGTAGAAAGTGGACTGCTAAACATCGAGATTGAGTGCAAAATTATCGAGTCAAATGCTACTTACGAATAAGTCCCGATTTATTTAGAGTGTGGCACAAGACGTGTTTTGGTATGGCGAGAAAGGGTCACTCTAAATAACCTTATATTCGTTCATGAAATATCATGTTACAGTTGTGGTGGTGTGATGGTATGGACCGGAATATTGGTAGGTGGACGTGCTGACCTGCATATCATTCGGAAGACCAATTTGATGACTCAAAAGTATGTAGACAAGATCCTGAGACTCCGTGTCGTACAATGCAGCATTTGGGGATTTCTTACTTTTAATTCAGCATAATACAAAACCTTATACGGTTCCTATTGTGGAGATCCTTATTGAAGCTGAAACAATACTGTGTCTGGAGTGGCCAGCAAGCTCTCCTAATCTTATGCTCTTCAAGCATGTTTGGGACATGCTCGGATGATGTGTTGCTGCAAGATCAAAGCCTCCTGTTACTGTCCAAGATTTGGAGATCGTACTTTGTCAAGAATGGAACAGTATTCTTCAATGCCCCATCGATAACCTCTTCACGTCCATGCTAAACATGTAAGTGGGAGTATTAGGAGCTTGGAGATACCACACCCCAGATTTAAAATCTTCTATCAGTTCCAAATTATAAATTTTTTTGTCATTAACATGCAACCAAATTTTTGCCCCGAAGCATCATTTCATGTTCTTTACACCATTCCAAAGAATTAAGGTTCCCATGCAATTGGGGAGTTTTTTTGGGAGGAGTGGGGTATTCTGTACTGAATTTTACTACACTCGTATTCTCCATTTTATGTCCATTCATGGCTATCGCACAAAGGTATCTTCACTTTTTTGCTTTTCCCTCTAATTTTTTGAGTGATATATATATGCGACGCAATCTCCGTCTGATACTACTACTTTTCTCCATCTAACTCTATTTTTAATGGGCTCAATGCAAGAAGTCACATAATAAAAACAAACACTGGTTTTCCATTGAATTCAAAACAAACATTAAACTAATTGTACTTGTTGTTCTATTTGTAAAATCAGATAAAATTTCAAATTTAATATTTGGGTAAAGATGTCTAAATGTTAGAGGGAAAAAAATTTCTTCAAAATATTTTTTTTAAATTAAAAAATCATATTTTATCTTTATACTTTTAAATAAAAGGCATTTTGTATACATATGTACTTTTTAAGAGAAAGTTTCTGCAAAGAGCAAAATTTGCCAACACAGGAGCGCGTGAACTGATTAGCTATAAACACTAGATAGTTTTTATCGGTGTAACTATGACGTTCGCATGAGTTTTTGAATTGATTGGCTAAAATCACGTGGCTTTCACTATCATGTGACTATGACGTCACATGAATTGAGCCCATTGCAATTAGTTTATTTGTGGGCAAGATAAATGATATCAATTAAGTGTTTTAAAAGTTTCTCACCATGTCATGTATAGAGCCCTTCAAAATATTAACAAGAAGAGAAAGAGTTTTCTTTAATTGCAAAACTAAGTTTATACCCTCAAGAATATGAACCTTTTTATCTTTTATTCTTAACTTTCAAATTTAAACACTTAAAAATTAAAGTAAAAACATTTTCGTAAGCATAGTTATTTATGTTTCTTTGAAAGTATAGAAACAGTTTATCAAATATCAGGATAATAAACTGTAAATTTATTAGAATAACTTGTTTCTCAACATAAAAAGCAGTACTTATTCAATTCAAAAGGGCTTACGGAATCTTTTAAGAAATCGCAATTCGAATAAATCTATTTTTCAACATTTTAAAAAGCATTCTTTTTTTTTTCTTTTTATGATAGCAAGTTTTTCAATGAATTTAAAAAAGTTGAAAGATCGGAATAAAAATCATTTCTGAAAGAATATATGTATATACATAATCTCTCAATGACTGAAAAATAATACGCTACTTTTTTCTTAAAAAAATAAAATGGAAGTTTTTAACTTAAGACGTAAGTATATAAAAATGTTTCTTAACAACTAAAAAAAACTAAAAACTGATCTGATGATATTTTATTTTCGGAAACATGGGAGGTTTCATTTTATTTACGAAGTTTTTTGTTTCCCATTTAGAAATCAAGTCATACATAATTCGATTTCAAAAAGAAGTAATTTTATTTATTTTCGTATGGAGCGAATATTTCTTGAATTAAGAATATAAGGGTAAGATCAATAAAGAATTTATTATAAAAAAAAGTTCTTAAAAGCTTTTTAAGAATTTTTTTATGTAAAGATAAATTTTAAAACAACATTTTATTATAAAGACGTCATCTTTCAGGGATCGATACATCGATGACTGTCTTTTTCATGCAATTTTAATTTTAATCTCCGTTGTATCTAAATCCCTTATATAATTAGTTAAACTGTTTTATTCCCATGAAAAAAGCCGTGTTGAGTTCTAATTAAAATAACAGTTAAAATAACTCTCTTTTCTTAAAAGAATTATATATAAAAAAAAATTAAATAAATACATTCTAAAGTTTATCCTAAAATACATAAAAATCATTTATATAATGTCATAATCCATTTTAAACAGATCATTAGGAGTTGACTCTCAAATTATTTTGTTCACTATGAATCACTATAAATGATAACAAATTAAGTTAAAATGTGTACAGTTAAAAACAAATATACTTTCTCAGCTAATAAAACCTTTTTTCTAAGTCTTGGAAGATATTTAGGTGAACAGTATTTTAAATAATAGCTCTAAATTATGTATAAATGAATACAATTGTGGAGAGTAAAACAATTACAGATACAATGTTTTACGATTTTCACAACCAAAAAACATATTTCCTTCATACGGAGAGAGATTCAGAAAGATATACATATCATAGTTGGATTAAACTACTTGTACATATAAATACATAAATTGCAATTCCACAATATTTATACACTACGTGGCACTGAAAATGTAACACAAAAAAGGATTGTCCAGAAAAGTACAAGTTTCTAGGAAGATACACACCTTTATCACAGTGTTTCTCAAACTGTGGGGCGCGCCCCCTTGCGGGGCGTTATAACTGTACAAGGGGGGCACGAGCATATTGATAAATTGAAAACAAAAGATTATTTTTAAAAATTATTAATTTACTGAGAGTAAACACAAAATACATTATGACAAAATAAAAAATAAAATGAACATTTACACTGATATAATACACTTGTAGATGTATCACTACAGCACATTGTATTTTAGAATTAATTTCACAATACTAAGTTAAGAACAAATTTAATAATTAACAATGACTCCATTTTCTTGTCACATACAAAGTTATATACAAAAATTTACACTTATCGTGATAATTTGTACTGTGTATAAATAATCCATTCACTGCTGATTAAAAGTTACGTGATTCTCTCCCCATTGCCTCCATTTTCCGCTTTGGGAGGATTCCATGTATTGGGGGAAAGGGAAAGAAAAGGAACAAAAAAACCCTAAAAACACTGTCAAGGCCCTATATTGACAAAGCCCCTTCAGAAAAATTTTATAAAGAAGAAAAGGAAAAATCCTCCCAGAAAGACGTATATATATCCGGGCATTAATGCAAGGGTTGAGTTAGACGTATATATATTCGCCGGTGGCACTTAAAAGGTTAAAATCGTATTGTAGGTATAGCGTCAAAATATAGTATTATTGAATCGAATGTATTATTTCTATGAGGGAGCGTTGAAAGTTATGATTGAATATTGGGTCGCAAATATTGAAAATTTGAGAAACACTGCTTTATCAAATAACACAAATTATGTGAAGTAGGCAGTTGTCCGATTCACATTGATTAAAACATAAGGGAAGAAATCTGAGTGCGTAAAATTAAAAGTAAAAAAAGCTTTTTTAAAAACAAGATTTATTTAAATACTCTAAAAAATAAAATAAACTTTTCTTTTAAATTTTTTTTACGATCAAATTAAAAACGTTTTTTCCTTTATGATAAAAAAGCTTGTCCGAGTTTTAAATAATGTGTTTTTAGTTTGATATTTTTAAAAAATTAAAACCAATCAGGTCAATTTATTTAATTTGTTTTTTATCAAAAGGTAAGTCTTGGGACAACTTTTATATATAAATTTTTAATAAATTATAAATAGAAAAAAAATTTTTAAAAAAAAAGTTTATTTTTTTTCTTTTAGCGCATTTAAAAAACTTTTTAAAAGTTTTTACAATTTTTAACTTTTAGTTATGTACGGGTTTCTCATTTTTCATTCACAAGAATCATTGGGGGTTTTAAAAGGCTAGCTCAGGGTTTTCATTTTTTTTCCCCCGGGCCCAAGGTACATATGATAGATTTGCACTCGGGCGCAACAGGAGGAGGATGGGGGGAAGATAGGGTTAACACTGTAAGACCAAAACAACATTGAAAAAAGAAAAAATTAACCAAATATTAAACTTTTTTTTCTTTTTTCAAAAGTACTATATTAAAACAAAAAAATTTTTTTTTAAAGTCCTTAATTTTCCAATTTTTTAACCAAAAATTTTGGGATAATGTATTCTAAAACAAAAAAAAAGTTTCGTTTGATTATCCTTAAAATGACGAATTTTTTAAATGTTTTATTAAAAATTTGAGTATTTTTGAAAAATCGTAAAAAAAATTTTTTCCCTTTTATTTTTTTAAAAACAGTTTCCCAAATGAGAAAAGTAGAATTTTTTAAAAAGGGATTCATTAACAGAAAAAATTCATAGGGATGATTTGATATCATTTTCATGAAAACCATCGTTTTGACTCATCTTGGAAAATCTAAAAATAGAAAATAATATTTTTAAAAAAAAAATATGTATATATATAAAACCGAGTCATGGTGAAATAAATGATCTTTTCGATTGTGTAATTATTTTTTGTCTCAGTTTGATAGATTGAATAAGATGGTTTTTTTTTAAAAAAGACGAATAAATGGAACTTTTTTAAGCTCAATCCGAAAAGCTGCTCGGCAGAATAAAAAGCAAACAAGGGTAAAAGATTTTAATTAATACATTTTTAACTAATTGCGATATCGGAATATAAATTAAAACATTTTGTAAAAACTTAAAAAAGCTAATCGATTGGAATCAACCAAAATTCTTGCAAGATTCCACGAATAAACCATTAAAAGTTAAAAAAAAAGTTTGTAAAAGGGAATATTCGTGAGTTACCTCCATCGGGAAAGATCGTTTTGACATTTTTATCTTATCTCAGAAAATGTATGTAATTGTAGAAAACGCGCGTTAGATAGCTGCCAACGGAACACTACGCAGATGTTTTTTATGGGGGGTACACAATGAATGGAAAAATTAGGAAAAGTTTAACAAATTCCTGCTCATTTTTTAGACCGGGGATGTAACCCCCCACCCCTCTTAAAAAATTTTTTTTCCCAGATTCTTTACTTTTTAAAAAACACATTTAGTGTAATGTTTTTTAGTGTAGTTTTTTTATAACTGTTTCTGCTTTATTATTTGCTTTTTTAATTTTAAGATACTTTGAGGGGCTATTATTCGTGTATACCAAAAAAATCCCCAATTTCTGTAACTTTTTTCTTTCATCTGCGTAGTTCTTTTTTCGAAAACGAAATTTATGAAAAATCACACTCAAATTTTTGAAAGAAACCCCCAAAACCCTCAATTATTATATTTGAAGTTAAACCAACTTGCAAAAACTAAATGAAACAATTGAGTAACAAATATTTTATTAATTAAAAATTTTACATTATTTTATTTTCGTTTAATTTTTATTATATATTTTTTATGTATGATAAAAGGAAAAAAAAAAAAAAATATCATTCGAAATTATCACTCCAATAAATATTTGTAATGAGCCCAAATCTAATATAAGCATATATATTTTTATATGAAGCCCACAGTATTATAATGATTTTCCGAAGTGACACTCAAGGTCATTTGGACTGACCACTCCTAATCCAGACGTGTCCTCAGTACAGAAATATAGTTAGAATGAAGAACTGTGGCAAGATTAAGGATCCCCCAGGTGACATCAAAGCGTGGCGGTCCGCCAAGCTCGCACCAGTGGCAGCCCCCCCTTTTGGGAAACCCTGGGGGCGGGATTTAGCCCCCAGGATTCTGGGGGGAAAACCCAAAACCCCTGTCTCTGAAAGTACTATTTATGTTTGGTCCCAAAGCCTGATTTTTGGGGGGGGGATAATATTCTCCTTTACGCCACTACCTTTCGCAGCACGTACAGGACACCCTTGATTTTCCCCTGCATGAACCATGACAATATCATGTCGATTGAATACTAGGATCATTATGAAGACTGCCATTGAATCCACAGCGCAGACGACTCCGTTTGGGAATTTTGGGATAGAGCGACTTTAAACTAGATTGCCCAAAAAAGTCTTTTGACTGCTTTTTTAAATTTTAATACAAAACAACTTACAAAAAAACTACGTATGTAATGCACAATATCTTAGGGTTTTTTGAAAATTTTTTTTTCCCAAATGAAATAAATTTTTTTCTTTTTTAATATTTCCTAATAACGTAAAAATCAAAAAATAAAAAAAATTAAAAGTTAATTTTAACTAAAAATTTTTCATTAATCATTCTTTTAAATAGTCAGACTGTTTTGGAAAATTTGGATATACTAAGTTTAGTCTTTTTGTTGGAGGAAAAAAAGATAAGCCAAGACCAAATACACTTCATTTTAAGTAATTTCCTTGTGCGAATGGAGCGAAGCATTGTGACATGTGCAATCTGTCCAGATCTGTGAAAGGATCGATCCCTCAACAGCGTGACATAATGACTTGAAATATCATCTCGTATGATTACAGATAACTTCTGGTTCATTTTAAGAGGACCATGCGGAAAGTAAAGGAAGTGTCCACGGCCGGTATTCCCTTTTAATTTTGGGGGGGATGTTGGCTTTTCCCAAAAAGAAAACCTGTAAGTTTTAAAAAAATGCTGGGAAGCATATTATTTCCCAACTATCATGTCCCCATGGTCTCTCAACCTAACATGTCTTCTACGCGATTGGTCATATCTTGCATGCCCTCTCACTGCCACGTTCAAAACGGAAAGTGGCAAATGATTGGTAGGCAATGCAGACCCATCCCCTCTTTTAATTTATCCGTATACTCATTAACTCTATACTTAGAGGGTTGCTTCACGTTCCATCGTCCGCGTAGATTCTATAGTCTATCTTTGAGTCACTTTTTTACTCTCATGTAGTATAAATATTTTAATGAGGGTTACTTTTTTAATACCAATCAAAAGCAAATCTTCAAAATTAGTTAACATTTTTAAGTCAAAAGCAAAATCTTTCTCAATATTTATCTTAGTATCTGTATGCCTTGTCATATTGTGTTTAACTTGTCATTTTAAAATTCAATGAAAACGTAATACCGTTTTCTGAAATGTGAACTTAATAGCCATCCATAAATACGGTATGGAGAACAAAACATGCAAGTGTTATACGTGCTTGTTAAAAAAAAATTGTATACCAAAAATGTTCTGCAATTCTGTGATATAATGAACTCAGAATATAAGCCTATTGTTGGAACATATTTCTCTGATAAAAGTATTTTGAATTTTAATAATTTTTATCATTACCGGAAAATTATTCCTTGATAATGTTGATCCATAATTGCATCATAACATCCTCACTTATTAAAATGAATTTCAAGATCAAAGAATCGATTTTTTTACATCACGACAATTTAAAATTCTATATTTAGATCTAAATCAGTCATTGTGTATTTTAAAAAAATATCTGTTCAATTGAAAGATTAACGTAAACATTTATTGGTCAGACAGTTTAAGAAACTGTCATTGTCAGAAAACACAGCAGGAAAGTCTGATTAAATTCTCTAAAATCTTACTGCCCTTTTTTATGTAAAATTATCTTCTAACTCTGCCGCTAGCAGAACTTCGAAAACAAAATATTTTTGTTTAAATAGATTTTTCTATTCATTACATAATTTTGTATGATATTGCAAAGATGACTGCTGCTATAGCTAAATGTGAATGAGGCTCCCAAATTTAATCAATTGTGAGAACATTAAATTTGAGGGATAATGGTAAAACAAGTTAAGATAAAATAATTTAAAAGGTAATTTTCAGCCGGGAACACATTGCTTAAAATTACGAGTTCTCCAGACATGATTCCTCTAAAAATTTGTCAAAAAGATTAATGGAAGATAATGTATAATTCGTAAATCCTCCATATCTCACATGGTATGATAGTTTACAGAACAAAATATTGGATAATGTTTTCTCTGTTGCCACCTGTTCGACTGTGTCAGATAAATGACCATCAAAATAATCGTGGCATAGGGCTAGTTTCACGTTTGTCGTTATCCGCAGCTTTAAAAGGACTCGGTAAACTTTGAAACCTTTTTATTTTAATTTATGGATTTATAAACTATATTTAGCATTTAATATAACGTTTCTGTTCACGAAAGTGATACACTATGAGATTATGCTCACATTATTCACACAATTTTAAAAATTTTAATTTTTTTTAAAGTATGGAACACATTTTAAAATTCTTCTCCTTTTGTAATTATACATTGTTTGACCCGAGTTTTTTTGTAATATTCTTAGGGATATTTTAAACAATTTTCGCCATCGATTTTACAATAACTTAATTAACCTTGGAGAAAAAAATATAATGTTTATATACATGTTAAAATTCAACACAAAAAATATTTT
>BMAV01007087.1:0-42088 GCA_019973955.1 Trichonephila inaurata madagascariensis
CTAAAAAAAAATTTTAAAGTTCTTAAAATTTATTAAAATCATTCTTGTAACGTTTCCTTTTTTTTTTATTTTTGGTGATTTCGCTTTGTACTGCATTCCATTTTGGTTTTTACATATTTCGATCTATATAAGCCATGTACAGTTGATGCATTGATAAAATCATTTAAAAAAGTTTTTCTATCTACGAACAAAAAAATAAATAAAAAAAAAAGAGGTGGTGATATTTAAAAAAATACTGATGTCTGAAAATTTGATTCACATCGTTATTTGACTGAAGAACAAATAAATATAATGTAGCATTTATTTTAATGATTTAATACATTTTTTTATATATTTCAAATGGCAAAACGAAAACTATGTAACAAAATTTAAGAGTGTCATTTTTTTGACAAGGATATTTTTAAGGAATTAAAAAACTACAGCGCACTACAATGAACTTTTTTTAATTAGGATACCCCAAAAAATTTTAGAAAAATTGATTATGTAGAAGCACAAAAAAATCAGTTTAATTACTTTTTTTTTACTAATATATTTGGGTGTAAAAATCTATGATTATTTATATTATTTTTACGTATAATCGTAACAGTAAATTAAAATGTATGAAAATTTCATTTTCTTTGTTTTTAAAGGAAACTATCATGATCTTAAATTTACAATTCAAATTAATTGTAACTACAGTTAAGGTACGTTCTGAACCATGATTTTGCAAAAGCGCATAAATGATAATTCTCGTGATTTTTGTCATTAGATTGAAAAATTTTATAAAATTGTTTAGAATTTGACAAAAAAAAATTATTTAAAAAATATTTTGGCAAAAATTTAAAAAAAAATCTTTTTTTTAAAATGTTCTCCTTTTTTTTTAAAGTTCTATTGTAAAATGTTTTTAATGTATATATTTTTCAGACCTTTTCAGAGGTTCAAATAAATTTTTGAAATACGTAATTTAGAAGTGGGTTTTTCCATATTTACAAACAAGGGGGAATTTTTAAAAAAAAATGCCGATAATTATATTTAAAAGGTCAACTCTGAAAAAAAATTTAATTTTTTTAAAAATTTTGTTGAGCTCTGTAGAGAGTTTTCCTGAGCTATATACAGGCAAACCATTTTTAAATAAAAATCATTTTTCCAAAAAAGAAAATTTTGAAAAGAAGATTTTTCCCAAATTTAAATTTTTTTTTGCCAAAATATTTTTTTAACTTTTTGTCAAAATGCCCCAAAAAAAATTTTTTAAAAAATGATTTATCTAAGTGACACCCAATTATAAATGAAAATTATCCATTTATGCGTTTTTGAAAAAATCAAAATTTCCGGAACGTAGTCAAAACCTAAAGGTGGGGCCAAGGTTTCCCAAGAGTTTTTTTGATTGAATTTCCCCAAGTTTTTTAAAAATTTCCCTAGGATAAAAAGATCATTTTGTAGACAGTGAAAAAAAAATTTTATTCTAAGTTTTAAAATTTTTTGCATTTTTTTCATATGTATAACAACCCTTTGAAAAAAGTTTTCCCCAAAGAAGTTGTGCTATGTGAAACCCAAAGGAATTGTATGTAATTATATAATCGGGATTTTAGTCCTCTGAATTCCTCACTATTTTCAATAAACTTGAAAAAAAAACAATTTGAGTTTGTCATTTAGAACACCTTTTTGGAGCCTTTTGAATGTTGCTATGATTCTCATCAAAAAATTTTTCTAAAAAAACCCCCCTTTGATGATTATTTAAATTGTCAATTTAAATTTCTGATAGGTATTTTTTTGCTATAAGCATTAAGAAAAAATCTAAAAAAACTTTAACATACAAGATTTTTTCCCTTTTCGTACATACCCGGTTTTTACTTTTCCACCCCCTGTCTCAAAATTTTAAAATAAAAATTTCGAGGGAAAAACACCAACATATAAGTAGATATAGTTACATAATAATTTTTATATGAATCAAAAATTATTATAACTTTTTAATAACGTAATTCAAAAAAAATTATTTTTTTAAAATGTCATTTTTGGGGCCCCATACAACTACACCTATAATAATTCTAAATTTAAAACAACGTTATGTGTCATTCAAATAGCTAAATATGTTTACCCGGGATTGCCCTTTTAAAAAAAAAAGAAATAAAAATTCCCCGGGAGAGTATCTCATATCCAAGAGTGTTTTTTCATTCAGTTTTTTCCATAAAAAAACTGTATACAAAGGGGAAAATGATAAGAAAATAGGGAATTGTAAAGATATACGTTAAATGTTCGCACATTTTCTAAAAACACATGCCATGGGCTTCATACATATATCTATCTGTCTTACACTTTTTACAAGTAAATTTAGTTTTCTGTTCCTTTTATTGCGGGATTCGGTACATTTTTTACGCAATACTTTAGCCTTTTTTTAGGTACAGCAATATCTTTAATGGGTCTTAAATATTATTTAAATTTCCGTGGAAAAATTATTTCCTGGATCCTAACTTCTTTGTATTGTGCGGGCGCGGTAGTCCAGTGGTATAGGTATCGGATCGTGGCTGGCTTTGTCAAGAGTTCAAGCCCAGTACCACTAAAGACCCACCGTGTAAGGCAGAGATGCACGCTAAATCTGTCGAAAGCTGAAACGCTTTCGCATTGGTGTGGTGTGATAGTTAGGAGAGAGGGGTGCAAGCTCAGGTAACGTCCAAGTCACTTGACCAAGGTTCAAAATTACGTGGTCCGTCGCAAAAAGCCCTCGCGTATTTCAACAGTAAGGCGTTAATATTCATTCATTCACTTTGTATTGTGTATTTCATAAGTTGAAAATAATGTGTGTCTGAACCTATGTTGAATAGATGGTTCCGATTTTGCTTGGCAAAAAGATAATTTGCATATTTTTCACAACAACATTCTTAGTTCAGGATGTTTTTTGACTCCACATTGTTTACGTTAATTCCTATATACTAGCAATATACTTTCGACTGTATCCAAATACATTCTTAAGAAACCTCGCCTGTTGATTAAAAATGGACAGGGCTTAAATTTCTAGGATGGAAGTGTTTTCATTTATGCCTTCCTATTTTGGGAGTCCATTTGTGCAAAACATGATGATAGCTGATATCTATTTAACAAAAGTAACGTGCCTGCCAAATTTCAAGTCTACATGCTAAATATTTCCAGAGATCTCATGATGAGTTAGTGAATGAGTAAAGGTGAGTTGTTTCGGTGCAAAATCACATATGCATTCTCTCTTTCTAGTTATAATTGAAATACATCATTTACACGCAGAAATGAATTAGCCCATAAAGGACAAATTTATATAATTGCTTCATTAATTACAATTTATAGGTATTCACATTACATTTTTAATGTCTGAATAAAAAATAAAGAAAAAAAAATATCCCTTTTATAAATTAACTTTATTTTCATTACAGAACCCTCATGAGAACAAAAAGTGCGTTACCTTAACTATATTAAGTTTACAAATTTCAAAACCTTATAAAGTCATTATATAGCATTTTGACATGTTTTAACAACTACAATAATTAGCAATCCATCAATCCTTAATTAAATAGTGGAAACCAGTAAATAAGAGGTGGTACTTATCCAAAATTTCAAAAAGCAGAACAACAGTATATATATACCATGGGAAATTAAAACAGAATTCAAATATAAAAGAAGGTTTGTCCCAAGCACATCCAAGTTACATATGGAAAATAATTACATCATGTTTTAATTATATCCATTTATGTAACAATTTATTCATAAGTTGCATCGTGTGACTTCAATGAGAACTAAAAGCCATCCATATCCCGATATGTCCCGAAATATTTTTTTATATTTATATAATAAATCCTTCTGATTGCTAAAACTATGTTGATCCCAATGGCGCTGGAAAAAAATAATAAAAAAATGTTCGCCCCTTCCTCACAAAATGTAGTCGATACCCACACCATCGTGCAAGTTGGACTTTAATAGCATATTTTTTACATTGTACACTTCTTAGCTCTAATTCGATAAAAGAAATAAACTTAATTCAATTAAAATTGTTACAAATAAGGAAATTAGTGATGTATAATTAATTCTTTTATTGTCTCGTTATTAATTTACTGTGAAAATCTTTAAGGCATGCCTTTGTCTTTACACAAGTATAAATAAACACTGCATTTTTCACTACGTGTTTTCAAACTGCTTTCGCAGCTTAGAAATCTGCATTTGCGTGACCTTGAAATGTTATAGAAAATGGCTATACATGCCATGCTTTTTATCCTGGCATGGTCTTTTAGCAGGCGGATTATAATACTTTGATTGGGGGTAGGGGGAGGAATTATAGAACACCGTCTTCATCATCAGATAGAATACATTTGTTATTAGGTGGAGGTGCTTCCAACACACATTACATCTATCTCTAACTTAAATCTTAAGATATCCATTTTGATTTTTTGGAGGAATTTTATTTGATATTCCATCTTGTTTATACTGAAACTAAGAATTTGCTGCATCCAAAACTATAAAATGAATGGTTCAAGAGACTTTTTGATGGTAAAGGATAATACAAAATTGTTTTTCTATTACAAATACTTCAATGGTTTTATTTTTGCTCTCATCTGATGTTGATTCTACTTCCATACTACGCAGATGAAATGCTTTGTCCGCAGCATAGTCATCCTCCAATAAGTCACTAAGTTCAGAATCTAATTTAATCATCCATTGCAAAATTTCTTCTTGTGTGATTTTTTTTCCCTTTAGGCACCTGAAAAAGTTTTTGGTTAAGAGTTAGCGCAGTATTCAATGAAAAATAATAAAAAGTATCAGAAAATGTTATTATTAAAAGAAACAAATATTATCCAGACCTTACCAACTCCCACCGGAGAATTCAAATTTTTTGGAGGAAGGACGATATATGGATGAGCATATTTGTGTTGAGGACCCTCAACACTAGTATGCAAGAGAAAATTAAGTGTGCAAAAAGAGTGAGAGAAAGAAGAAAAGGGACAAGTCCATTGTAACCCCCTTAAAAATATGGTATAAATTATACAGCAATATGTTTTTTTTATATAGGCTTCCATCAAATTTATTGGAACTCAAAGGAAAACTCACATAACAAGCACTTACTTATAGAGCTGCAGTGACTGAAGTATGACCTAAATCACACGATTGGGCGGATAACTAAATCATGAATCCTAAAATCAACATTAATTGAGTATAATTAACATTTTTACTACTTCAGAATATCCAAATTATTTGGAAGCGGTCAGACGAAACAAGTATATGCTCCAGTGGCTTCCATCACATGTGGTGTGCCTGGGAACGAAGCTGTTGATGAAGGCTGGCTGTGGGGTTGTATGATCTCTCTAACCCCAGTTCCACTTTCAATATTAACCCATTCGAAAATTCCTTCCTTCAAAGAAATAAAATATGGTGACTAGGCAGAGAAACCACTCCTGCTCACCACTGTGGTACGCAGCTAAAGTTCTGGCCTATCTATACAATTTTTAGGAGTTCAGAATCATCAGACTGCTTGGCGCGCTCTTTAGAAGCGGTCACCTGCGTAGTAGACTTTTGTGCACAGGATAAAGTCTTTCTTTACCGGTCCCTGCTCTCTCCCTACTTCTGCTCATCTTCTGGATTGCTGGGACATTTCCCTGCGACAATTGTATGTAGATCAAAACCTGGTGTGTGACACTATTACGCGGAAAGGTCAAATGGACTTTGTGTAAGCTTTCCAGCTCCAAGGGGATTGGAAACAACAACAACAATTATTTCACAACTATTTAAACATTAAGAAAAAATGTGCATCGAAGAAAATAGATATATATTGACAATTACCTTTTTACAACAGCTAACAAGACGACATGTTGTCATTGAATTTGTAAAGAAAGCTAAATTTTCCCAGCTGAAATTAAAACATTGACTACAACCACCTTGTATTGATAAAAAGTGATACTTTCTGCGAACACACTCAATCTTTCTTACATACGACTATTCCAGAAGCAAAAAACATGAAAGAATATCAAATTCGCACAATCATGAGAGTTCGGTCTTAAAGGGATATACGCAATTCACAAAATACACGTTTCTCAGTACTTGAATAGAAAGTATAAAATATACTATAGTTAAAAGTTTGCTTTTTTTTTCTTTTGCATTCATTGCAATAAAATGTTTTCTTTAAAACCGAATTACAGGTAAAATGTGTGACTGGATTCATCACTACATTGCAGGACATTTTGATCGTTTACCACTTTGTAGTGGATTTCTAACTTTTATTGAATTCAAATCAATGTATATATTTTTTTTAATTCTAAATAAAGAAGAAGTTTAAAAAAACTTGAAATATGTCCCATTTAAAAAAGGCATAAACTACAGAGCAAAATATCTTAATGGCAAAATCACCTTTTTTTATTCTAAAAATCTTATCGTTAATTTAAATACGGATCACTTAAGGCACTTGTGTAGAAAAAAACATGTTCTTCAAGGAAAGTATATCATGTTTTTTTAACTTTCGCAATATAATCCTTTCTATTATTTTCATGAAACTAAATGAGGTATTTTTTGTGTGAGATTCATTGCAGATAAGAGCAACAATGTAAATGGATATAAAAAAGGAGAATGGGAAAAGTGTTTCTCGAGAAAAAGAGTTTAATATAATCATAATGTACTGAATATTTTTTTCTTGCTAATACCTTGCAAGAAATAAATTTTAATCACTGCTTTTTATACCATACTTAAGGATAAAAACATTCTTCCTCTGAACGCCAATTAATTGTATGTTCACTTTCATTAATTCTGGTCTTCTAATGAACTTATTCAATTAGTACTTTCATAAGCATTTTTTTAAATCTGTATAAGAGATAAAAAAGATTCCTTATATCTAAGATTATTTTCAAGAAAGGTTGAGAACATAGTATTTCTTTCTTCAAAGCTCCATGCAAGTTCGTTTAACACATTTTTTTCCTCTTTATTAAGGCTACACAGTACCTTTTTCAAAAAAAAAAAATTTTAGGAGACAGTAACAGCAAAAGTAATTTATGTTTTGAATTCATATTGTATTATTAAGTTCATTTTTAGAGAAAAAAGTCATTTTGTCCCGGTATTATCTTACAATTTTAAAAAAAAATTTAGAATTTTTGAAACTTTTTCAAATTTTGTTAAAATGCTGAATTTTTAAAAATTCTTAGTCATTTTAAGTTATTTATATCTCTTAGATTATTGCGATCAAAAATTAGTATGGATTTGAAAATCTGTTCCCTTGTTGAATTCTAATTATTAGTCTTCTATCTAAGCCTGGAAAACATGGCAGTGTTTTAAATATTAATTTTAACATTTTTAAAAAAAAATAATAATTAGAGATCTCAGATCTAAATTCTTACAGATTTTTATGGAACATACGCTTAGGAGTACATACAAAAAAAATTAAGACTATCATGAACAGAAAAAAGCCTTAGGAATTAGAAAACACCTACATCATCAAAGTTAAAGATCTGAGAAAGACATTTAAAATTTGTAAAGTCATAAAGACAAATCTAATAATGCTTGTAAAACCCTAAGTTTTTAATATGCTATTTGTTCCAACTTAAGAGTTTTGTATTAAAACACTACTTTGATTCAGTGTATCAAACAATACTGGCGCCCCCTTTTCCAATCTGGTACTATCGCGCCCCTTATACATTAATAAATTACTGAATGCAATAAAAATGCGCTGGCGCTAAAGCTACAATACACGATCTTAATTATAAACCGTACAAATTAATAACATAAGTATTAAATTTTGTATATGTTACTTTTAAGCAAAAAAAAATTAAGTAATAGGATAATTATTATGTTATTTTCCTTTCTCTAATTTTTAAATTGGAACATATTGCAAAATGCGGTGGCTGCTTAGAAGACAAAATATAGATATCAGCTAAATATAGAAAAAGAACTCAGAGGGTCAATTTCTAAAAAACTTTGAAAAACTTTGCTGTGCAAGACAAGCCCATGGAAGTCGCTAATACTTATTAAACTTGTTCTTAATTCAGTATTAATAAGATAAGTATTAAATTTTTTATATATGTTAATCTTAAGTAATATATATTTTAAGTAAATTATATATATATATATATATACTTTTTAAGTAAAAAAGGTTAATTATGCTATTTTCTTTCTCTAATTTTTAAATTGAAACAGATTGAGAAATAATATTTAATTAAAGATTTATTTCCTTCAAGACCCCATTTCTAAAGTACAAATGTCATTAAAAAATAGCCTAATCTATGTTGCTCTTTATCATATCCATTACATCTGGCATTCTTGCGAACGTTCATGTGAGTCTAGGCAACCTAACAGACGTCTGCACAAAACATGTAAAAATGCTGTACCTCGTACAATTCTAGTCAGTCTTTGACTGAATCGATTAACTACGAATCTCTCTTGAATGTACACTTCATAATTCACGCGTTAATTGGCAATTCACGGTATTAAGTATTTACGGCGGTGGATTATAACAAAATCCTCAGATATATTTTAAATCACAGCGAGCATTCGACGATAATAAAGCATCAACAAATTATTACATAGACGAAGGCAAATTGATAGTAAGTTACGAATGGGTTAGGGATCCATTTCCAAAATACTTCAGGGCTCTCAACTGCCGAAAAAAAGAGATCTTCATGGAATTTTCATCAATGACGAGGGAAATTAAGGGCAATTTTGTAATAAATCACTCTTTGAATTCTGAATAGGGTGGATGCTGAATTTTCTGCACTGAAAACAAAAGCATTTTTCATATACTTCAATACCATTTTTAACATCATATCTTTGTGAATCGGATTTTCTGCGATGGCTACATTGAAGACAAAATATAGATCTGAGCTAAATAGCAAAAATAACTCTGAGTGTCAATTTCTAATTTTTAGCCTTCCTTTGAGAAAAACTTTGCTCTGCAAGACAAGCCCATGGAAGTCACTGATAATCATTAAACTTGTTCTTATACCGGCTGAAGTACCCACTCTTATAACTACGAGTTTATTTTTTAAAAAATGATAATATATATTATTCTGGATATAATAGCTTAATTGTAAGGAGAGTAAAACCAAGTGCATGACAATGTATACAAAAATGTAAAATGATTTATTGAAATGAATACTCATATTATAAGCGGTTTTGAATGAACTGTAATTTTAAACCTCGCAGAATAGCATTTAGAATAAATGTTAAATAAAAAGGAATATAAAATTCTAATGAATAACGATTGTGTTATTTTTTAATATTTAAACGAAATCCGGGATCGAGGTGTGCACTCGATACTAACGTTAATGGTCATGAGTGAAGCACCCCAATTCTTTTTTTAATTATTTTCAATATACAAGATAAAATCACAATTTCAGTGAAAAAATTTGAAAACTAAGAAAATATACTTACCTATTTCAAGGATTTTTCGTAATTTGAGAAAATATCAATAAACTGAACTAAATTGTTCCAAATGTTCGTGACCATAATAAAGGACACAAAATCACAGACACTTTTCGCTAACATTCAGGAAAGTTATTTGCAAGTAAAACTGTCCCATTTTGTTCACGTTATTGCAGTTTTAATGTCATTTGATGATCGACAAAATATCCTGTTGAACTTTTATTGCTTGTGTCTTTTTGACAGGGTGAAGTGCATTTTGCGGTACACTTATGGCTTCATATTTTCTTGATAATGTTCTTAATGTAGCTTGCCAAGAAAATTTTCCTTTTCGTTTTCATGTTTATTGCTTTTCTCAAATTTACTTTTCGCTAACATGATTAATATGCATTATTTCAGCAAATGTTTCCCTTGTTTGATCGGCTTCAATTTCCTTTCAGAGAGAGATCACAGATGCCCAATTCTTTTTTTTTTTATATTGTGCTCATTTACATTTATAAACCATAATCAGTCGTACAGCATCACAATTAAAACCATAAGTTATTCGCCAAGGGAAAAATGCAGCATGTTCAAGAAAATATTTTTGAAAAAATAGTGGTCGTGCCGGGAACTCGGTCTAAACAAAATTGCCTTATGATTCTAAAAAACGTTTTGCCACTCTCAAAAAGGGAATATGTTATCAATTCATTTTAGCTCCCATTAAGACTGTCATATTAGGATTCTCTGTCAAGGTCATTGGTAACAAATAAACGGATTTTCCCAGAATTAACGATTTTTGTATTATATGTTTCAGTATACTCATAAAATAAATCTTGGCCAATTAATCCTTCAAATTGCTCAATATGTATCCATGTATCACATAAAACTCTTTCACATTGTGAAAAAAAACGCAAACAGAATTATATAATTTACAACTTCCATAAAAAGGGATGCAGATAACCATACCAGTAAGTTTGAAAGCCAGCAAAAGTAATATTTTAGATTAAAAGAAACGTAATAAAAAATCTCTCATCGTAGGATTACAGTAAAAAACAAAAATATTTTTTATTTAGTTATAGGATCAAAGATAGCTAATGAGGCGTTCAAAGAAGTAGAATCTTTTATTTTTACTGATGACCTTTTCACCAGATGATATATATAAATTATATCAATGTAAATCTGTATGTTTTATTATATCAGAAAGTATTTTGATTTTTTTTCATTCCAGTAAATTATTTTTTAACCTTTTTATTTTTCGACCAATACTTGCGCCCCCTTAGAAGGGTTATCGCGGCTGGCCCCATAAGGGGCGCGCCCACAATTGAGAAACACTGCTTTAATTAAATGTGACTGAAAATATTTTTTAATGCAAATATACTTTTTGCATAATATTATTGATAGCATTTGATACAAAAACAGGTTATTTAACTTAATCTTAGCATCATATTCTCTCAAAAAATTTTTGAAACACAAAGAACTTATATGCAAAAATAATATAAGGATACTAACTTAAGTTTAAAAAATCACTAGGTTTGTGCATAAAAATTATTTTTTTTTTTAAAATTTAAATTTAGGCTGGATTTAGCTAGTTTGAGTTTTGCTGCGCAACTTTAATATATTAAAATGAATGCTACATCAATGTTTAATATAATGTAGTTGGGTAGATCATGGAGATATACAGTTTATCCGAAAACCTGAATTCAGAACACACACCTGTATTCGGAGTCTAATTACAATATCAGCCGAGGCTGATGTTTATTATATCATTTTCAGTAGTATTCCATCTCTTAGAAGAATTGATGCTCGTAGCAACCTAAAAGAAAATTTTGGCTATGTTATTTTCTCAATAGAAAAAAATAATAACAAAACTTCTAAGTTGTATAAACTATTTTTTAAACAAAGGAAATTGAAATCAGTATTAATTAAGGATTATGGCTTAAAACATAATCAAGCAGAAAAGGATTTATTAAACGAAAATTCAAATCATAGCCATTGCACACCGAAGACTTGATTACGCTCAAAAATATTTTTAAATACCTCAAACCTGTATATTGCAAATTTCTCTATATAGCGCAGTGTTTTCTCAAACAGTGGGCCGCGCCCTCCTGGGGGGCGTGGGTATATCGAAAATAAAGATTACACAAAATTTATTTACTGGAATGAAGTAAAAACAAAATACTTTTCTGACAAAATAAAAAATACATATTTACACTGATATAATTTATATATATCATCTGCAATATTACGTCATAAAAATAAAGCTTCTACTTCAAAACCTCATTACTATATTTGAGATACTATAACCAAATAAAAACATTTGATTTGATTTGCTGTAATCCCATGATGAGATATTTTTTATTACGTTTGCTTTTCAAATTTAAAATACTACTCTTTCAGAGAAAAACAAAACCAGACCCATAATCAAAAAATTTTAAGGAGACTAAAAATTTCATCACTGTTATATTATTGAAATTTTGTACATTAGCTGTAGGCAGCAAAATGTATTTTTTCTGCGGTTTGACCTTCGAACTTACTTGTACGGTTAATTACGTCCCTGCTCTTATGTGTTGTTTTCATTTAAGGAAGTTGTAAATAAACTATTTCTGCTGCGCTTTTTTTCCTTGTAAAATATTTTTATTATTTTTGGAAAAGCACAAGAGAACACTTTGTGAAGGATTACTTGGCCAAGATTTATATTTATGATATTCCCAAACATATAAAAGCATAATGAAAAACGTTTTACATAATTTTTTCAGAACATCCATATCGTATTAAATACACTTTTTAATCCGGGCAGTCACGCGCCCAGCACATAGTGCACGAAATCGGTAATTCTGTGGCGAAACTGTTTTGAGTATTATCAGCCTGACACTATCCTCCTGTTTGACAGTCTTAACGTGAACAAAATATATTTGTCACGTATCTCCCTCTTTTTGGGAGTGACAAACATTTTCTAATCTTAAGGTACTTGTTTTGACTGAGTTCCCGGTGCGATCATTTTTTTTTTTTTTTTCCAAAATATTTTTTTGTGTTCATTGTGCCCCCGCCCTTAATGAATAAGTTAGTGACTATGATTGCCTTGTTGTACGACTTATTGTGGTTTGGTAAATGAGCATGATGAGCAGGTAAATGTTTGGAAAATGAACAGAAAAAAAATTGGACATATTTGATCTCTATTGAAAGATGTTAAAACCTTGATAAAAAAAAGGGATGAACCTGTTGAAATAATGCATATTAAAGTAAATTTGCAGAAAAACGATGAATATGAAGTGAAAAGAAAAATTTTAAATACTACCAAAAGAACTCACATCAACTGGAAGTATGAACCCGCAAATATCAGAAGACACACTTTGCTTTGTCAAAAAACACAAGCAAGCAAAAGTTCAACATGCTATTTGTCGAATATCAAAGGACTGTAAAAATTACAATAATTTGAACAAAAAGTGTCTGTGATTTGTGTCTTTTTAAGGTCACGCACATTTGAAGCATTTTAGTTCAGTTTTCTTGGATTTTTTCTAAAATTAACAAGAAAAATTGAAAAGTCTTTGAGGTAATAAGAATGTTTTCTCTTAATTAAGTATTCACGGGAATTGATTTTGTGTATTACTATAAAATAATTATAAAAAAGGATGAGAATGACTCGATAACTCCGCTCGACCATTAGTATCAGTGGTATACTCAGGAACAAAAGCTATGTTGAAGTCTTTTCGCTTTTAAATATTAAAAATAATACAATTATTCTTCATCGAAGTACATGTTATTGTTAATTATTCAACATCGATTCTAAATTCTAATTTTGTGAAGACTTAAAATGCAGTTCATAAACTTTAATTATAATTTAAGCAATCATTTAAAAAAATCATTTTACATTTACAAACATTAATCGCACACTGGCTTTACTCACTTACAATTCAACGATACTATCAATAATATTTTATTTTCTTATAAATGAACTTGTGCAAAAGGTGGATACTTCAGCCGGAATACTTTTAATGTATCCAGTGTGCTGCACAGGGGTATTTTATAACTAATTAATTATTACTAAATTAAGAAAAAAATTTTTTTAATAAGTATTAACGACTTTCATGGGCTTTGTTTTGCAAAGCAAAAATTTTTTATAAGGGAATACTTATGATTAGAAATTGACCCTCTGAGTTATTTTTCCCCATTCGCTAACATATATATTGTCTTCTAAGCTTGATCACCGCATTTTGCAATATGTTCCAATTTAAAATTAAGAAAGGAAAAATAACATAATAATAGTTATCGTATTATTTATTTATTTATTTATTTTTCGCTTAAAAGTAACATATACAACATTTAATACTTATGTTATTAATTTGTACGGTTTTATATACGGTTTTATATATGTTATTAATAATGTATAAGGGGGGCGCAATAAAAATCGTGATTGAAAAGAAGAGCGCCAGTTCTGAAAGTTTGAAGCACTGATATAACGTACTTTTTCCTGGAACACTTCAGACATTTCACGATTTTCTTCGTAAAATAACATCTCTGGCAGAAATACATTTCTTATACAACGAACTTTTTCTTTTGTGATTCATTCTTGTTCTCCCTCTTGCCTAAATATTTCTGAAAATATTTCGTTATTCTCTCTTTAATGCATTTAATGGTGGTCTTAAATCTTGAACTGGTATTATTAGATCCTTACTCGCCGAGAGCCATAGAGTTCTGGAAGATTCATCCAAGAAGTGCAACCTTTAACCCCCATTGTCCAGTTCCCCAGAAACATCTCCGATAAACAACTTCCTCTTCCACACTCAGTGGAGCTGTCCCGTGTCCCCGTGTTCTAATTATAAAATAATGTATGTTTAATATTACTTGTATGCTTTAAATTATAAAATGTCCTTATATATAAAATTAACTAATTTTAGTATAAAATTATTTTCATAATATTGAAAATACAAGAAATTCTTCGACATTCTTTTTATTGTTTTCCTTGCAGTTTTTCTTTTTTTTTATGGGTAAGCTATAAAAAATAAACATATATTAATTTTAAAAAGGGTGTAATAATTACCGTAAAATCTGGCGTATAACGCGCACTATTAACACAAAATACGATCGAAATTTAGGGGTGCGCGTTATACGCCGTGTGTAAAAGCCATAACTTTAAAAATAACTAAAGAGATGAGTATTAAATTTACCTCTAATCATACCGAAGTACAGTTCATTGAAATTTCATGCCTTCTGAATTCAAATAGAGTTATAATTCTAGAAGTATACTATTTTTTCAAAAGTCTGGGATAATACCTCGACTACATGACTTCAAAACTTAAGAGCAGTATATATTAATAATTCAGATTTCTTCGCCAAAATATGGGGTGTGCGTTATACAGCGAATGTACCTAAAATTAAAAAATGCAATTTTAAAAAGTAAGGGTGTGCATTATTCACCAAATTGTGAGTTATATGCTGGATTTTATGGTACTTTTTTAATATATAGTGTTTATGAATTTAAAATTTGTTTAATGTGGTTTTTATACAAAATATATTAAAAGATGAGCCCTCTCTATAACGAATTTTCCCATATAACGAACTTTTCGGGATTTGGAGTTCGTTATATAGAGGTCCTACTGTAATTCAATTTAATTTGCAGAAAAAATGTTTTAAAATGAAACCGAAACCAAACCTAAACCTCAGAAATCTTCAAATATCTCAGAAATTCATTTGTTATCAGATCTAAAATTTGGTGACAAACTTTCAATGATTAGACCACAAAAATGCAAAAAAATAAAAATTAATGTTTTAGTGTTTTTGTAGCTTAAAAATTTAAACAGAATCGGATAAAAAGATGTTAGATATCAATTATTTTAATCCCTTATAGCTTAAGATCATTTCTTAAAAGAAACAAATTCTTATTTTAATCTTTTAAAATTAATTGGATAAATTTTTTTTTAAAGAGAATAATTTTTACTAATAAGTAGAGCAGAGAGAGTTGCAGCATATCACAGTTGCAATATTAATAAATAAGTATTTTCCACTCATAAATCTATACATTATTGTTCTTTAAGCTCATGCATCAATCACACAAATATGTATTAAAATCATTGAATTATTAAATCATTCATGTATTAAATTATACTTTTAAGAAATCACTCTTTGAATTCTGAATAGGGTGGATGCTAAATTTTTTCTGCACTGAAAACAAAAGCATTTCGTATACTATTACCATTTTTAACATCATATCTTTGTGAATCGGATTTTCTGCGATGGCTACATTGAAGACAAAATATAGATCTGAGCTAAATAGCAAAAAATAACTCTGAGTGTCAATTTCTAATTTTTAGCCTTCCTTTGAAAAACTTTGCTCTGCAAGACAAGCCCATGGAAGTCACTGATAATCATTAAACTTGTTCTTATACCGGCTGAAGTACCCACTCTTATAACACGAGTTTATTTTTTTAAAAAATGATAATATATTATTCTGGATATAATAGCTTAATTGTAAGGAGAGTAAAACCAAGTGCATGACAATGTATACAAAAATGTAAAATGATTTATTGAAATGAATACTCATATTATAAACGGTTTTGAATGAACTGTAATTTTAAGCCTCGCAGAATTAGCATTTAGAATAAATGTTAAATAATAAAAAAAGAATATAAAATTCTAATGAATAACGATTGTGTTATTTTTTTAATATTTAAAGCGAGAAATCCCGGGATCAGGTGTGCACTCGATACTAACGTTAATGGTCGCGGAGAGTGAAGCACCCAATTCTTTTTTTTTTTAATTATTTTCAATATACAAGATAAAAATCACAATTTCAGTGAAAAATTTAACTAAGAGAAAATATACTTACCTATTTCAAGGATTTTTCGTAATTTGAGAAAATATCCAATAAAACTGAACTAAATTGTTCCAAATGTTCGTGACCATAATAAAGGACACAAATCACAGACACTTTTCGCTAACATTCCAGGAAAGTTATTTGCAAGCAAAACTGTCCCATTTTGTTCACGTTATTGCAGTTTTAATGTCATTTGATGATCGACAAATATCCTGTTGAACTTTTTATTGCTTGTGTCTTTTTGACAGGGTGAAGTGCATTTTGCGGTACACTTATGGCTTCATATTTTCTTGATAATGTTCTTAATGTAGCTATTGAAAATTTTCCTTTCGTTTCATGTTTATTGCTTTTCTCAAATTTACTTTCGCTAACATGATTAATATGCATTATTTCAGCAAATGTTTCCCTTGTTTGATCAGCTTCAATTTCCTTTCAGAGAGATCACAGATGCCCAATTCTTTTTTTATATTGTGCTCATTTACATTTATAAACCATAATCAGTCGTACAGCATCACAATTAAAACCACTAAGTTATTCATAGGGAAAAATGCAGCATGTTCAAGAAAATATTTTTGAAAAATAGTGGTCGTGCCGGGAACTCGGTCTAAACAAGTACCTTATGATTCTAAAAAAACGTTTGCCACTCTCAAAAAAGGAGATATGTTATCAATTCATTTTAGCTCCCATTAAGACTGTCATATTAGAGGATTCGCGGTCAAGGTCATTGGTAACAAATAAACAGTTTTCCCAGAATTAACGATTTTTGTATTATATGTTTCAGTATACTCATAAAAAATAAATCTTGGCCAATTAATCCTTCAAATTGCTCAATATGCTTATCCATGTATCATAAAACTCTTTCACATTGTGAAAAAAAACGCAAACAGAATTATATAATTTACAACTTCCATAAAAAGGGATGCAGATAACCATACCAGTAAGTTTGAAAGCCAGCAAAGTAATATTTTAGATTAAAAGAAACGTAATAAAAAATCTCTCATCGTAGGATTACAGTAAAAAAAAAAATATTTTTTTATTTAGTTATAGGATCAAAGATAGCTAATGAGCGTTCAAAGTAGAATCTTTTATTTTTGATGACCTTTTCACCAGATGATATATATAAATTATATCAATGTAAATCTGTATGTTTTATTATATCAGAAAGTATTTTGATTTTTTTTTTCATTCCAGTAAATTATTTTTTTTAACCTTTTATTTTCGATATGCTTGCGCCCCCCTTGAAGGGTTATCGCGGCCCCCATAAGGGCGCGCCCCACAGTTTGAGAAACACTGCTTTAATTAAATGTGACTGAAAATATTTTTAATGCAAATATACTTTTGCATAATATTGATAGCATTTGATACAAAAACAGGTTATTTAACTTAATCTTAGCATCATATTCTCTCAAAAATTTTGAAACACAAAGAACTTATATGCAAAATAATAAGGATACTAACTTAAGTTTAAAATCACTAGGTTTGTGCATAAAATTATTTTTTTTTTAAAATTTAAATTTGGGCAGTTTAGCTAGTTTGAGTTTTTGCTGCGCAACTTTAATATATTAAAATAGAATGCTACATCAATGTTTAATATAATGTAGTTGGGTAGATCATGGAGATATACAGTTTTATCCGAAAAACCTGAATTCAGAACACACCTGTATTCGGAAGTCTAATTACAATATCAGCCGAAGGCTGATGTTTTGATATATCATTTTCAGTAGTATTCCATCTCTTAGAAGAATTGTCTCGTAGCAACCTAAGAAAATTTTGGCTATGTTATTTTCTCAATAGAAAAAAATAATAACAAAACTTCTAAGTTGTATAAACTATTTTTTTAAACAAAAGGAAATTGAAATCAGTATTAATTAAGAAGTTATGAAAACTTAAAACATAATCAAGCAGAAAGGATTTATTAACGAAAATTCAAATCCATAGCCATTGCACACCGAAGACTTGATTACGCTCAAAAATATTTTTAAATACACTCAAACCTGTATATTGCAAATTTCTCTATATAGCGCAGTGTTTCTCAAACAGTGGGCCGCGCCCTCCTGGGGGGGGCGTGGGCATATCGAAAATAAAAGATTACACAAAATTTATTTACTGGAATGAAGTAAAACAAAATACTTTCTGACAAAATAAAAAAATACATATTTACACTGATATAATTTATATATATCATCTGCAATATTACGTCATAAAAAATAAAAGCTTCTACTTCAAAACCTCATTACTATATTTGAGATACTATAACCAAATAAAAAACATTTGATTTGATTTGCTGTAATCCCATGATGAGATATTTTTTTATTACGTTTGCTTTTCAAATTTAAAATACTACTCTTTCAGAGAAAAAACAAAACCCAGACCCATAATCAAAAAAATTTTAAGGAGATAAAAATTTCATCACTGTTATATTATTGAAATTTTGTACATTAGCTGTAGGCAGCAAAATGTATTTTCTGCGGTTTGACCTTCGAACTTACTTGTACGGTTAATTACGTCCCTGCTCTTATGTATTTGTTTTTTCATTTAAGGAAGTTGTAAATAAACTATTTCTGCTGCGCTTTTTTCCTTGTAAAATATTTTTATTATTTTTGGAAAAGCACAGAGAACACTTTGAAGGATTACTTGGCCAAGATTTATATTTATGAGTATTCCCAAACATATAAAGCATAATGAAAAACGTTTTACATAATTTTTTCAGAACATCCATATCGTATTAAATACACTTTTAATCCGGGAGCGGTCACGCCCAGCACATAGTGCACGAAATCGGTAATTCTGGCGAAACTGTTTAATTATTATCAATGGCCCTGACACTATCCTCCTGTTTGACAGTCTTAACGTGAATAAAAATATATTTGTCACGTATCTCCCTCTTTTTTGGGAGTGACAAACATTTTTTTACAATCTTAAGGTACTTGTTTTGACTGAGTTCCCGGTGCGATCATTTTTTTTTTCCAAAATATTTTTTGTGTTCATTGTACTTCCCCCGCCCCTTAATGAATAAGTTAGTGACTATGATTGCCTTGTTGTACGACTTATTGTGGTTTGGTAAATGAGCATGATGAGCAGGTAAATGTTTGGAAAATGAACAGAAAAAAAATTGGACATATTTGATCTCTATTGAAAGATGTTAAAACTGATAAAAAAAGGGATGAACCTGTTGAAATAATGCATATTAAAGTAAATTTGAGAAAAACGATGAATATGAAACGAAAGAAAAATTTTCAAATACTACCAAAAGAACTCCATCAACTGAAGTATGAACCCATAAATATCAGAAGACACACTTTGCTTTGTCAAAAACACACAAGCAAGCAAAAGTTCAACATGCTATTTGTCGAATATCAAAGGACTGTAAAATTACAATAATTTGAACAAAAGTGTCTGTGATTTGTGTCTTTTTTTAAGGTCACGCACATTTGAAACATTTTAGTTCAGTTTTCTTGGATTTTTTCCTAAAATTAGCAAAGAAAAATTGAAAAGTCTTTGAAAGTATGTAAGAATGTTTTCTCTTAATTAAATTATTCACGGGAATTACGATTTTTATTGTGTACTATAAAAATAATTATAAAAAAAGGATTGGGGTGACTCGATAACTCCGCTCGACCATTAGTATCGAGTGAGCGCCTGCTCCAGGGTTAAAACATGTTGAAGTCTTTTCGCTTTAAATATTAAAAATAATACAATTATTCTTCATCGAAATTTTATGTTATTGTTAATTATTCAACATCGATTCTAAATTCTAATTTTGTGAGGCTTAAAATTACAGTTCCTTAAAACTAATTATAATTTAAGCAATCATTTAAAAAAAATCATTTTACATTTTTTTAAACATTGTCGCACACTTGGCTTTACTTTCCTTACAATTCAGCGATTATATCAATAATGTTTTATTTTCTTATAAATGAACTTGTGCAAAAGGTGGATACTTCACCCGGAAAAACTTTTAATGTATCAGTGTGTGCACAGGGTTTTTATAACAAATTTAAATTATTACTAAATTAAGAAAAAAATTTTTTTAATAAGTATTAACGACTTTCATGGGCTTGTTTTGCAAAGCAAAATTTTTATAAGGAATGCTTATGATTAGAAATTGACCCTCTGAGTTATTTTTCTACATTTAGCTAATATATATATATATTGTCTTCTAAGCAGTCACCGCATTTTGCAATATGTTCCAATTTAAAAATTAAAGAAAGGAAAAATAACATAATAGTTATCGTATTATTTATTTATTTATTTATTTTTCGCTTAAAAGTAACATATACAACATTTAATACTTATGTTATTAATTTGTACGGTTTATAATACGGTTTATATATGTTATTAATGTATAAGGGGGGGGGCGCAATAAAAATCGTGATTGAAAAGAAGAGCGCCAGTTCTGAAAGTTTGAGAAGCACTGATATAACGTACTTTTTCCTGGAACACTGAACATTTCACGATTTTCTTCGTAAAATAACATCTCTATAGCGAAATACATTTCTTATACAACGAACTTTTTCTTTTGTGATTCATTTCTTGTTCTCCCTCTTTTTTAAATATTTCTGAAAATATTTCGTTATTCTCTCTTTAATGCATTTAATGGTGGTCTTAAATCTTGAACTGGAAATTATTAGATCCTTACTCGCCGAGAATAGAGTTCTGGAAGATTCATCCAAGAAGTGCAACCTTTAACCCCCATTGTCCAGTTCCCCAGAAACATCTCCGATAAACAACTTCCTCTTCCACACTCAGTGGAGCTGTCCCGTGTCCCCGTGTTCTAATTATAAAATAATGTATGTTTAATATTACTTGTATGCTTTAAATTATAAAATGTCCTTATATATAAAATTAACTAATTTTAGTATAAAATTATTTTCATAATATTGAAAATACAAGAAATTCTTCGACATTCTTTTTATTGTTTTCCTTGCAGTTTTTCTTTTTTTTTATGGGTAAGCTATAAAAAATAAACATATATTAATTTTAAAAAGGGTGTAATAATTACCGTAAAATCTGGCGTATAACGCGCACTATTAACACACAAAATACGATCGAAATTTAGGGGTGCGCGTTATACGCCGTGTGTAAAAGCCATAACTTTAAAAATAACTAAAGAGATGAGTATTAAATTTACCTCTAATCATACCGAAATACAGTTCATTTAAAAGAAATTTCATGCCTTCTGAATTCAAATAGAGTTATAATTCTAGAAGTATACTATTTTTTCAAAAGTCTGGGATAATACCTCGACTACATGACTTCAAAACTTAAGAGCAGTATATATTAATAATTCAGATTTCTTCATAAAATATGGGGGTGTGCGTTATACAGCGAATGTACCTAAGAATTAAAAAAAATGCAATTTTAAAGTAAGGGTGTGCATTATTCACCGGTGTGAGTTATATGCTGGATTTTATGGTACTTTTTTTAATATATAGTGTTTATGAATTTAAAATTTGTTTAATGTGGTTTTTATACAAAATATATTAAAAGATGAACCTCTCTATAACGAATTTTCCATATAACGAACTTTTTTCCGGGATTTAGGGATTTCGTTATATAGAGGTCCTACTGTAATTCAATTTAAATTTGAAAAAATGTTTTAAAATGAAACCGAAACCAAACCCTAAACCTCAGAAATCTTCAAATATCTCAGAAATTCATTTGTTATCAGATCTAAAATTTGGTGACAAACTTTCCAATGATTAGACCACAAAAAAATGCAAAAAAATAAAAATTAATGTTTTAGTGTTTTTGTAGCTTAAAAATTTAAACAGAATCGGATAAAGATGTTAGATATCAATTATTTTAATCCCTTATAGCTTAAAGATCATTTTCTTAAAAAGAAACAAATTCTTATTTTAATCTTTTAAAATTAATTGGATAAATTTTTTTTTAAAAGAGAATAATTTTTACTAATAAGTAAGAGCAGAGAGTGGGATTGCAGCATATCACAGTTGCAATATTAATAAATAAGTATTTTCCACTCATAAATCTATACATTATTGTTCTTTAAGCTCATGCATCAATCACACAAATATGTATTAAAATCATTGAATTATTAAATCATTCATGTATTAAATTATACTTTAAGAAATTTAATCTCATTAGTTTACAAATATCATAACTATTATTTCTTTAAAATATAATTTAATACGATTTTGAAATTTATTATGTCTGAAGGAATTAGGTTCGTTCTGGGTACCTTCCTTACCAACAACACGCCAAAACGATCGTCTTCGCGTGATGTTGGTACTAGTTCATATAGATATCACACCGCCACATACTCCCCTGCCAATGTTTCGGTGAATAGGCAAACAAACGATACCATATTCGTGGTGAGCATGTAAGCAGTTGCGTCACTTGGTGGGTTGTGTCATTCGTGTGTGATGGCTAGAGAATTGCGTCATTTGTGTGACGGTTTGATTGCGTCATTTGTGTGAGACGACTTTGAGAAGTAACGGCTTATTTGCGTCAATGTTTGACATCTTGGTTGCTTTTGCGGGGTGGATAGATGGCACCTAGACTGCGGCGCGTGAAGAGTGTGGTTCCTTTGCACGGCCCGGGTCACCAATGAAAGAAGGAGGTTCGTTCTGGGTACCTTCCGTTCCGATAGCGAGTACTTAAACAATCACGCCAAAACGATCGTCTTCGCGTGATGTTGGTACTAGTTCATATAGATATCACACCGCCACACGTCCATTAGATTTATTTTTTATATATGATATTACAGTGATGTGCAGTGTAATTTTTATTATAAGGAAATCACTTTTATCTGTCTAAATTAAAACACAGTTGGAGGTACTATTGCAAAAGAGCTTTTGTTTGACAAAAATAACAGTACTAAGGTCAATGCGTAGATACAACACACACTTAAAAATGTAGACTAATGTAAAACAGAATTCTATAACTTTGGTTAATAAAAGAGAACAATAAATAAGATTAGAAATTAATTATACTTTAATATCATTAAAAATGGGGTCGCGAACTTTTTGACCTCATGGGCTAATAAATTCATTATTTAAATCCCGTGGAGCACTAGTAGGAATTTTTAAGTGTTAAATATATTTATAAAAAAATTGTGATCTAAGAGCACATAAATTGTACCTAATTAATAAAATGAAGCTATTATTTGTAACCAAATTATGAAATCTTTATTAATAAGCCATAATAAAAAAATAAATAAAAACTGTAAACAAAAACAATTAAAAAATATTTAAGTATATCGAACATCTAGCATTATACATACCTTGTGTGATGCATTCTTTATTTACAGTGGCGTTATACTATGAATTAGGTTTTTATAAATTTACATGTATTGTTATATGAATTGAATTATGTTTTAATGCATCTTAAAAAGTAATTTAACGTGATGAGCAAGCATGTCCCACATTTTTCTGAGGCACATCAAAATTTTCTCGCGGACCACTAGTAGTCCGGGGACCACCAATTTGGCGGCCTCTCATTTAAAAGGTTCAGACATTTTAATGTATCCCTATTTAAGGAGTCTTTTTTGTTGTTTTTGTTGTTTTTTGTTTATCTAATTCTTAATATAATTATATAAGTATAAAATACACACACATCCACACAGAAATACATGTATACAAACGAGTATATATATATGCTTGTGTGTGTTTGAGAGAGAACTTATGTGTACCGACAAAGAAAAATTTTTCGCATGTAATTTTTTTTTAAATAAGCTATTTATAATTACTAAACGTCTTTAGCTAAAAGTAATTTTAACATAAATTATAATCAATATTTATAGATAAACATTATAAATTACTAAATAAAATTGAACAAACTGCTCTGGCCATTTTTTATTTCATGAATACATCACACATATTTTATTATGGAAATGTTAATCATCATAATGGGTTATATTAAAATTTATCATTGCAATACTCTTTTTGTTAACATCATTTAATATTCTTCGCCACATATTGAATTCAAGAAACGAAGTTAATTATTTTTATATTTTCTAATATGTAGTTAATGGTAATTAACTTCCTAAAATATTTTCAATTTGTTTAACAAGTCTTGATAAACTGCAGAAAATATTTTTGTATCGTTCGATGATTTTATATATTTTGAAATAAATACTTTCGCTCCATCTGTGAATTCAAACAGAAATTTGAATGAATAGAAAACACTTAAGAAATTAGTTATTTATAATAAAGCAATAAAAGAATTTTTCACTGTTTATATTAAAAAGACAACGAAATAATAGGATAAAATATATATGTTTGTTATTTTTACATTTTTATTTCCTTCTGACTAAAAAAAGTACATTAATCCAAAAGATAGCTATTGCCATATATGTAACAGTAAAGGGAATTAAAACAATAAGTTTTATTCTTTTCTAATGAACAAGGACCAAGGGGAAAAAATTATTCTTTTTATAATGGGAAAGAAAGAATGCTAATTGAAATACGTTTTTTTCCTCTTTATATTAAGAGACTAAGTTTTATTTTTTTTTTCATAAAATGCAAATCTGAAGATTTATATTTCTTTTTTATGAATACTATGAGCTCTGAACCTTTTAAAATATTAAAAGTGAATCAATAAAACATATTTAAGAGGGTAATTAAAAATATTGCACATATTTAGATTAAAAAAACACATTCAAGACTAATACGTTTCAAATGTAAACAATGGTCCATCACAATTAATTTCCATTCCTAAATACGAATAAAGTTTTACTTTTACAGCTTTTCAAAGATTTAAGAGTCGTATTAAAATAATAGACCATGTCATCTATATTAATAACATATAAATCTATCAACTTAATATCATATAAATCTATCTAAAATGATTATGTATTTATTTCTTATTTAAAAGTAATGAAAAGAAAATCTCTTGTTGCTCATATTATTATTTTTTTTTCTTCTTAAATTTGAATTTTAACTCAACAAATTACTTAAATGTCAAGAAAATGCTTAGTAAAAGTTTCAGCAAAATTAAATCCGCGTTACAAAGTTTAATTGGTTAGTTTTGAAAAACAGCGGTATAATAAGAGAAATTTTGAAATAGTTTGTGTATTACATCAATAATTTGCGTGAAAAGAAATTTTAACAGCAGTTTCTTAATCGAACGTATAAAAACAAAGAAAATGAGAAGAAAAAAATCTATATATTCAATGGTATGCGGTATCTCCTAGGTAATATATAAAAATAAAATAAAATTAATGCTTAAATGTAATGGAAAAGAGAATAAAAACAAAAAAAATCATAAAATAAGAAAGATTTTCAATAAGCCTTGAAATTCAATAAAATGACAATTTTTTTTCAACTTTTATCCAAGATAATACATTGATGAATAGCATGTCTTCTGAATGTTATCTTCATGCCCCAAGCTGTCATTTGAGGATAAAAATGATTGATAAAGAATTCTAAAAAATGCTTGATCCAGATTAACAAAAGGCCAATCAGCATAATATTAAACATGGGATAAAAACAACTGTTTTTTATTAATAATGATAAACATTTTCGTGAAGCATCTAATAGTAAATTTTATGTTACTATGAGACATAACTATATTAAGGTATCCGAATACATTCGGAACGGTGACTTTGCAAAAGCGCTTAAATGGATAATTTTCATGATATTTAGTGTCACTTAGATTAGAATACATGTATACAATTGTTTTAAGGACATTTTGACAAAAAAATTATTTAAATACAATATTTTGGCAAGAAATTAAATTAGAATAATCTTTTTTCAGAATGTTCTCCTTTTGTGAAAAATACTTCTATTATAATAATATTTTGCCTGTATATAGCTCAGACCTCTCTACAGAGGCTCAACTAGAATTTTGAAATATATAACTTATAGAAGAGTGGATTTATTCATATTTTACGACAACAGAGGGGTACAATTTTAAGAAAAAAACGCCGATAATTATTTCAATTGGTGGTAACTCTGAAAATAATGTGAATTTTTCAAAAATTCTAGTTGAGCCTCTGTAGAGAGTTCTGAGCTATATACAGGCAAAATATTATTATAATAGAAGCATTTTTCATAAAGGGAGAACATTTTGAAAGAAGATTATTCTAAGTTAATTTTTTGCCTAAATATTGTATTTAAATTTTTTTTTGTTTGTCAAAATGTATTTAAAAGAATTTTATACATGTATTCTAATCTGAGTGACACTAAATATTATTAAAATCATCCACTTATACGCTTTTTTTAAAATCACGGTTCCGAACGTAGTCGGGTACCTTAATGTCTCAGGTACCATGCATATTAAATTTTGCAGATCACATATATTAGCAATGGATTTTACATGAAATATATTTACTTACAAGTGGAAATGATTTTAAGGATTAAAAAAATTGTGTGTTAGAGAGGCATTTTAAATAAAATTTTTCTACGCCACTTCCCTATTTAAATGCTTAACATGTAATACGAATGCTTAACATGTATAGCGAATATTAGTGGTGTAACGGAGAATATTAGGGCCCCCTTCAAAGTCAGGTGTTTGGCTTCAAGCTGATCTTACAAAAGGTTTTAAAATCACAAGATAACAAAGGTTTTGGTCCCCCTTGAATCCTGGACTTACCCTATTTGCGAAATTGCGGTAGTGTACGTTACGCTACTGGAGACTATTTTGTAATTTATAACTGATATTTTTAATAATTATAATGTGTTTTTTTTTTTAATTTTATGTATGTGCATGTGCTTGTGCGTTTTGGAGTTTATGTTACAAAATAAAGGATTTTTTTTAGCTGAATTAAGAAGGAGGATGACATTTAAATTCCTGGTGCCGCGGTAGCCGAGTGGTATAGGTATCGGATCGTGGCTTGCCTTGTCACGAGTTCGAGCCCAGTACCACTAAGGACCCGCCGTGTAAGGAAGCGATGCACGTTAAATCTGTCGATAGCTGAAACGTCCTCCCGTTGGTGTGGTAGTTAGGAGAGGGGGGTGCCAGCTCAGGTGTCGTCCACGTCACTTGACCATGGTTCAAAATTACGTGGTCCGTCGCCAAAAGCCCTCGTGTAGCTGAACAGTGCGACGTTATTATTCAATCAATCAACATTTAAATTCCAAGTAACGCTGGAAATAAGCAATCCTCAACAAAAAAAATAGCTCATTTTGCAATGATTTTTTGAAAAAACTCACAACCACTTTTGCAGCTAAAATTAATTAATGTTGCATTTTTTTTTAAGTTAAACTTCTTTTGGCGTGATATAGGGAAAAATGATGACAGTACATTTTTACGATACGCGCGCACACTGTTGTCTAATATTTTAATATGCCACTTCTTTGGTGCTTAGGGGACTGATATTTGGGGGACCGTAATAATTATTGTTATAAACATATCTGTTGGGATGCATTCCCCCCTCCTCTACAGCTTTTTGGCCAATATCTCGCACCCGAGCCTCACAGTCCATTCGGATCTTTCTCATTCAATCCCTCTCTATCTGCTCTTCAAGTTATTATAAGTTCATGCTCTCATAGGGCTATTTCTTCAATAGTTTTTAGTTGTTTTAAGGTATCCGACTACGTTCGGAACCATGATTTTGCAAAAGCGTGTAAATGGATAATATTTATGATATTTAGTGCCACTTAGATTAGAATACATGTATAAAATTGTTTTAAGGACATTATGACAAAAAAAAGTTATTAAATACAATATTTTGGCAAAGAATTAACTTAGAATAACCTTTTTTCCAAATGTTCTCCTTTTGTAAAAAATGCTTATACTGCATTAATATTTTGCCTGTATTCAACTCAGACCTCTGTACAGAGGTTCAACTAGAATTTTTGAAGTGAATAGCTTTGAAGTCGGTTTATCCATGTTTTATTAAAACGGAAGGGAGAAATTTTAAGAAAATACGCCGATAATTATTTCAAATGGTTGTAACTCTGAAAATAATTTGAATTTTTGAAAAATTATAGTTGAGCATCTGTACAAAGGTCTGAGCTATATACTGGCAAAATATTAATACAATAGATGCATTTTTTACAAAAGGAGAACATTTGGAAAAAAGGTTATTCTATGTTAATTTTTTTGCCAAAATATTGTATTTAAATAATTTTTTTTTTGTCATAATGTCCTTAAAACAATTTTATACATGTATTTTAATCTAAGTGACACTAAATATCATGAAAAATATACATTTATGCGCTTTTTTTAAAATCATAGTTCCGAACGTAGTCGGATACCTTAAAGTTTTTCAAACTTTGGATATTTGTTTAAATTTGCAATATATTGGCTTCTGTTTGAGTCTCCGACTTGTGATTTGAACCAACTGTTCCACTCGTCGAGACCCATCCAGTCATCTACTTCATTTCCTTTGTGTAGGCATGCGGAGGGCTTAAGCCCTAAAATAACATGCGCCCATGTAAATCCTATGGGGAATGGAAAAAATTTCCTCCCCCTAAGGAATTGAGCTTGAACCTTGGTTTTTGTAGGTCCACCGTATTTTCGTATTAGCGCGAGCTTTACATGGAATTGGCTCCCTTCGGTACTCCCCCTCCCTATAGGGCTTCCCTAGTAATACCTCGAATCCCCAGTATGCTACCTTGTCGACCGCACCGGCTGGATTTGATTATTCTCATCTATGAGCATTCTAAATATATTTTTTCAGGACAATAGCTCCATTTCTTCACCCATATTTATCATTTAAAAAATATTTTAAAGTTTTAAAATATTTTAAATCCCACATAGCTCCGAGTATTTTGAGCTTCGTTAATGAAACTCGGAGTATAGGTTCTCCTCATTGAGCTCCTTTATCTGTTTTAATTCGTGAGTAGATAGTGGGCCTAGGGGGCATTATCACTAAAATTAGAATCCCATGTTATTTCAATGGATTTTGATCTTTTGATGACGTCACGATATTACAGGGATAGCAGGATGAAACTTTGGGATCACCTACTGCTCTGTGTTTCCTTGGGATGTACCTGACCATTTACGTCACAGTATATTTGAAAGCAGAAGTTAGGAACATTTTAAGTGCGTCTTTCATGGCCAGTCTCAATATATATACTCATCTAATAATTTCCATAAGTATGTAACCATAATATAAGTATTATTTTCATTAAATACATTAATGTGTCTGACAGAATTACAAATTTAAGAATAGATTTAATATTATTAAAGTTTTTAAATTCATTAATTTTTAGCATACTAATCTTCACACTATTGAATGAGTAGTTACGTATTATAAACAATAATTAAAAGTTATATTCATAATATATCACATTATTATTTGATGTTTAAGAAAGCACATACATAGCACTTTCATTTGTTTTTTAAATTTGGATTGATAGCTAATATTTGAAGAGAGAGAAATTTATTTTCAAAATTAATTGAAAAGTATATATAAATATCACTCTATTTATATATATATTTTAATTCCTATTTTTTTAATACTTTTGATAAGTGCTACTATTCAGCCATTCCCATTCTTTGAATTTGCATTTGGGTCCAGAATCATCTGGCAATAACGTGTTCATTGTATTCAGATTTTGCGTGGGCTCTGCATTTTTGAATGCAATTTTTCCGTAAGTTATCCTTTTTCTTGTAATGGATTTAGATATTCTATCCATTATTTTAAATAGGGTTTTGCTCAGTATTAATAGCAGAATGGGAGAAGGTTGGCTGGCCAAAAGACATGTTTAATCCCACTTTAATACAAATTATTTTATATATAAAAGCTGTACTAAGCGAACAATGTTTATAATACTGTAGCATCCATATATTTATTATATCTTTATATTCTATTATTTTGATCATTACTAATATATCCTTTCTAAAATCTTATGTCTGGTTTATCTTGCAATTTTTTTTTTCAGTTTCAGACATAAGATTTTAGAAGGGATATATTAGTAATGATCAAAATAATAGAATTTAAAAATATATAAATATATGGATGCTGCACTATTATAAACATTACTCTAGTGTTACTAAAGTTATGCTATAATTTGTAACTCTTCTTAATTTTTATTTCCATTCTTTTTATTCTTTTGTTAAGTGTTACGTTTCAGCCATTCACATGATTTAAACTGCATAAGCGTCCAGAATCTGGCAATAACTTATTTATTGCACTCGGATTTAGCGCGGGATCTGCATTTTTAAGAGCAAATTTTGGGTAAGTTAAATGTATCTTGTAATGGATTTAGAAATCCCGACCCATTACTTTCAATAGGTTTTTGATCAGTATTATTTGCATAAAGGGGGAAGGTTGGCTGTCCAAAAAACATATTCGACCCCAATTTTATATAAATTATTTTATACATTAGCTGTCCTAAGTCAGCAATGTTTATAATACTGCAGCATCCATTTGATAATTTTTAATCTCGGTTGCTTATGTGTCCTTAATTTTAATTTCGGTTTTTCATGTGTACTTCATTGTGTGATTTTCCTACTGTATATATATATATATATATATATATATATATGATTTAAAAATACTAGTATCTGCATTCTGTCGCTTAGAACTGTGTTATTACAATTTAGCGAAATATGTCTCAAGTTAGATTGCATATAGTACGAAAGCTAATTATCTGAGCTCAGATTTCTCGCGTCTCTGAACAGGATTATTGATTCTGAATGTATGATGAGATGTATATTAAATGATTAAGAGCATCTTCATCAGATTATGAATTGATAATATTTGAAGCACTTGTTTAATATACATAGTTAGTGACGCAATGAACGATTCAAAAATATTATTAGTAAGAAAGTACAATACGGATAACCATTTGATTAACGTTCACATTCAACGTTAGAGACCGTTATGGGTGAAAATACTTCAGAATATTTTTAATCGTCTTGTATGACTTGAAGTTGTATTTCTAATGCATGTGTTAATTATGGCTATCTAGAGCATCAATATGATGCAGTTGGATAATTTGAACCTTGAGCGTCTTTAATTTTTGTAACATGTTCCAAAAATACTTGTTCTTACTCTATGGACTTGGTTCTGCTAATTGACATGTTTTGCCTTTGTTTTCCTTTTGATTTTTTTCATTTGGTATTTAACTTTGAATTCTGAATTTGACAAAGCAGATGATGAATTAAAAGATGATTTCTTTCAATTTATAACCTGCCCTATATTTGTGTGCTTACAATGGTATTATTAATTAACGAAAATTTCAACAACTTAGGGATAAATTCAACACTAATAAATTCGTCGAATTTTCCGGGCACTAACTGGCTGTTAATTTTTGCCGGAATGGACCATTAGAGGTCTTTCTCTTTGACATAAACATGATGCAATATCTAAACTTAAAAGGGATTCTACATCATTTCTCCGTAAAAATAATTTAAATTTTAGTGCTCTTAAGTAAATTTATTCACTTACTCTATATTTTTTTGTTGTTTTAGTTTCTACAATCTGAATTATTCTTACTATCCTCCGTTTTCTCTCAATTTATGTTTAGTAAAATTTAAGTATAAGTCATGCCACTAAAAAACTGTACTTATATATGAAGTCCAATTTAGTAATTAAAATTTATTTTTCACTCCTTTATTTCTATACTGTAGATTTTCATGTATCAGACTATAGATTTCAGAGCTTTTGTAAAGAGAAAGTATGAAAGTAGGTTTATGTATTTATACTCTAATATTGAAGAAAAGGAACTCTTAACATTTTTGGGGGCAAGCTACATTAATAATTTAACTTTCTGCGTCTTTTGTTTCACATAAGTCCTTCAAGGTCAGTATCCGAATTTGATTTTCAGAATAGTTGATTAAATTCAAATTCTTTGATGAGGATATCTGAATCTTGAATTTGAATATCAATTCTCCATCCTGCTCATTTTCTAGGCAAAATAAAAGGCACAAGAAAAACAACATTAACACAGGTAGTGTGCAAAAAAAAAAATAAGTAAAAATCGTGTTAGCTTCAAATATTATAAATAAAACTATTATCTTTGGCTTTTTACTTAGCAGCAAAGTCAACAGGAGCAAAATAATCGTAACGTCCTTGAAGATACCTTGACAGTTAAGTCATTGCTTAGGATTTTCAAAGGGCGGCTTTTTGAGAGGACAAAGTTTTTATTTAACTACCAAAAGGCTGTTTTTTGTAAAAATACGGGGAAATTTTGGTTGGGGTATATTTTTGGGGGAAATTTTCCCCCACTACTTTGCATTTGGGGTCTTTTTGGGATAGAGGTCGGCTTTTTTTTCATGAGTGTCCTTCAAACAATTCACAACATTTTGGATGGTCTTTGGTGATGAAGACAGAGTTTCAATGAGAGAATCGTTCCCGTTACAGTTACAATGCATACTTCTAAAATCATGGGATAAACTCCGAAGGGTGGTAGAGATCACTAAAACAAACAAATGTTATATAGGTTTATGTGAGCGGAAGTGCCGCATTAAGGCACAAACAGAAAAATAACACATTAATGGAAACATAGAATGTTCTTTGGAAGCATACTGAATGAGGGATTTCGCATGGAGAATGTTAAAAAAGTTTTAAAAATTTAATCCACCAACAACAATAAAACTCTCCAAACAGTTGGTTAGTTTATATCTAGATCACATGCTACAATAGTTGTACTTGCGTCGGGTATTTCGTCTATATGGTCCAGGATGATTTCTTAAAGGTGTTTTTGATCGTTCCATCCTCGATCTACCCTTTCCATCAGTACTGGCGATAAATAGTCCATTTTAACACAGCTGTTGCTGAAATCACTGAAACATTTTATGGTTTGGCGTGGGTCTAGTTAGAAAGCGTTAATGATACAGCCGTAGCGCTGCTCTGCCGTTACCATTAGCAGCACCCTACAATAAATGCATGTCTTTATTTTTGCTATGTGTAAATATCATTCATAAAAACCGAAATCTCAAGTGCAAAGGCTGATTTTGGTGGCGCAGCCGATCAATGACACGTCACTTTGCTGCTTTCAACTATCTCCAATATTGTCACACAATCACGCGATAAAGGTCTCCAAGCATACAAGACGATTGGTGGATGCAATTTTTATAACTGTTTTAACATTTTCTCTAAGGAATCACTCGTTAAGCCCAGTCTGTAGGGTAAAAACTTTTGGGAAATCGATTTTGAGTTTTCGATATTTCTAAAATTTCCAAATAAGGCCCTTTCCAATGATATAACAGAATGGTTGATTTGTGAATAAGAAGTATTTTAAAATGATTTTTAAGAAATAATCAGCTGATTTGCCCCGCCCACTTTGACAGATAGAAACGTTAACATTGGTCTTTTAAAGCTGGGATGCTCTTCGAAAGCCTGTGACGGGGCTTTATCGCGCCTTTCAATAAAATACTCTTGGGGAATCTTTGGGGTCAGAATGGCATTTCATTCCAACTAACTAAAGAAGAAAACGCGATATGCAGATTAGGCATGATTACATATATTGGTGCTTTAGCATTCGTGAAAACGACTAGAAGAGTCTTGGAGAGTCTTAGAAGTCTGAGGAGGTCTTAGAAAGTCTTACGAAGTATCATAAGAATTATATAGAAGTAGGTTCGAAGCCAGAAGGTTGCACAGTTGCTGGATCAAGTTGGATTATAGTATTATATAGAAGATTGGTAGCTGTTCGCCGTAGAATATCGGTAAGAGATATAACATTAAACTTTAATGATAGAGCGGACTCTAGTAAGTTAAGGAATCGTCTATAAATATAGATTCGGTGTTTCATTTATCATAAAGATAGTGAGTAAGATTTAATGCGCTATTTGTTAAGAATTGTAATTAATGGCATATAACTCCTTATCATTAGCCTCTAAGACTTGTTTTGCAATGCTTAATATAAAATAAGATAATAATAAACTAAATTTATTATGAAAGGTTTGAGTGGTCAATCTTTTATCCCTACAGACAGGGCGCGTGTATGAAGAACAGATGATACCTTCAGCCAGGGGGTATCACAAGCCTTTATCGCTTTTATTTATTCTCACGCAATTAACTGTAGACTAACTGTTAGGGCTGTTTACCGAATTTTGTAGCTCTCATACACGTTTTTTTTCTCTTATCATTTATCAATATTTAAAATTTCTGAAATTTAAAAATTTAAAAAATTTATTTGAAATATGCTAAGATCTAAAAAGGTTTTCAAGAAATGTCAAGGTAGTATTACAACCATTTAAGACCCAAACCGCACGATCGTGCGTGTTAGATATTCTTATACGTTTTTGCTTCTGGAACAGTCGTATGTAAGAAAATTGCGCATCTAACGATTGAGCAGGTTAGCAGAAAGTAAAGTATTACTTTTATCAACATATGATGGTTGTAGTCCATGTTTTACTTTCAGCTGGCAAATCTAGCTTTGTTTTCAAATACCACGAAAACACGGCTTCTTTTTATCTGTCGTAAAAAGTAATTATCGATATATTTCTAATTTCTTGGATACAAATTTTTGTATTAATGTTTAAATAACTGTAAAAAGAAAAAAAATATTAATTATACTCTATTAATGTGGCTTGTAGGACTCGGGATTTCGCTACCCACACAATCGTGTGGGTTGGGCATTACTTGAGTCACTGCAGCTATAAAAGTAAGTACCTACCATGCGAATTTTCTTTTCTGTTTCAATAATTTTGATGAAATTCTACACAAAAATTAATATATATATATAGTTATGTAATTAATACCAAATTTTCTTGGGATTCGTCATGGATGTGTGTGTGTGTGAGAGTCCCTTTTTTTCTTTCCCTCTCTCTTTTTGGCAATTAATTTTCTTTTCCATACATTTTTTAAGGAGTATGGCATTTTTATCCTCTTCACAGATATCTGCATCCATATCTCTCTCCCCCCAGCAAAAAAACCTGGGTTTTCCGGTGGTAGTTAGTATGGTGTGGTTTAAATATATATATATATATATATATATATATATATATTTAAAGAATAAAATTTTATGATATAGTGTTCTATTTTTCATGGAATACTGTGTTAATTTTTAACTAAAAACTTTTTCATTTGCCTAAAAGGGGAAGAATTCTCACAGAAGAAGTTTTTCAATTGATGAATAAATTAGATCAGAATTTACTGACCTCTCGGGGGATGACAATGCTGCGAACAAATTATATGAATCGCGTATATTGGAAGAAGAATCAAGTTCAGATGAGAGCGTTGAAGAAGCTCATGAGAATATTTGAAATGAAAAGACAATTTTGGATTATTCTTTACCATAAAAGTCTCTTGAACACATTGATTACTTTGATTTAGCTGTTGCGAATTCTTGGTTTTTGTGCAAAAAGATACAATATCAAATAAAATTCCTCTAAAAATCAAAATTGGTTGCTTAAAATTTAAGTTAGAGATAGTTGAGGCGTTATTAGCCTCTCCACCTACTAACAAAAGTATTTTAACTGATGATGAAGATAACCGTGTTGTAATTCCATTCGAAAAAAGATAAAAACTTTATAATCCACCTTCTATATATGACATGGCCTTTATCCTGGCCATTCCAGGATAAAATGCTTGACATGTATAGCCATTTTTGATGTGTTGATGACATTTCAAGGCCTTGCAAGTACAGATTTGGAAACTACGAAAGCAGTTCGAAAACATGTTGTGAAAAATGCAACGGTTATTTATACTTGTCAAAAGCAAAAAAAAAAGTTTTCCAGTAAAAATATAATGAATTAATAAAAGAGTTAATTATACATCAATAATTTCCTTTTTTGTAACAATTTTAGTTGAATTAAGATTGTTTCTTCTATCAACTTAAGGGGACGGTGGACCTTTGAAATTAATTTCTTAAATTGTTAGCTTAATTAGCTGGAATTGGAATCAATATAGTAAATGATCTATATATTTCACAATTTAAATATATTTTTTTAAAAAAAATTATAATTTTATTTTTTAAAAAAATTTAATTTTTTAAACTTCTTTAAAATGCTCCTTGTGCATCAATTTTAAGATAAGTACATAATTTTTGTTTTATATATATATGAACTATAACTAAATATATCTGTGCATGGATTTTAAATTCAGAATAAAATTTGATGAAAAAAAAGATAAATTTTCTTTACTATATGAAATATTTCACCAATTATCACATATTCAAGGTATTCAAAACAACGTAAAATATGATCCGTTAAATTTTTTTGAAAACTAATGCACAATTTTGTGAATTACATTATCTTTCATAACTTGTTAAAATTTCTATGAGATACGACATGATATGAAACGCAAGGAGCATTTTACGTAATAAGGAAAAGAGAAAATTTATGAACTGAGAAAAATGCATTTTAAACATTTATTTGAGTAAAATAAAAAAATAAAGCAAAATTTTACATAATTACTTACCTTTATATGAAAATCAAACATATAAGAGATTATTATAGCAAAAATCTAAAAAATATTTAAATAATTTATTATATTTAGTTATATATTCAATAATTCAAGTAACATGCATCCGCAAAGCTGATACTTATACAAAAAATATAGCGTGGCAAAACATTCACTTAAAATTGACCAGCACAGTATGACAATCCTTCAGATTTTATATTTTTGTTTTCTATTTTATTTGAGATTTTACGCTTCATAGTTCTTTTATCTTTTGCTGTTTGAAAAGTTTTATTTCTGCTTTGCTTTAATCGACGCTCATCTCTTACTTCACTGATTTGCATCGAGGGTAATGAAGCATTCTGATGTACATGTTTCAAGGTAAACAGAGATCCAAAATTGAATTCACTAACTGCTGTTACAACAGATATTTCCAGTCTTTTCTTTGATTGGAAACTTTCTTTTGGGCAGTGACTCCAGATAACACTGTGCAAACTTTCATTTGCATTTTGACTCTTACCTGAAGTACACCGAGACAATATCTCGTTGCTTGCTAATCGCTGATACACAGGAAGAATCTTTGCAACAACCTCCTCAGTTAATTTTGTCTTCATAACTGAATGACTTTCAGGGGATTCTCCATTTGCTAAAGCTCTTTTGAAAAAACACCAAGAAAGTTTTCCATTAGGACATTTGTTGTGTTTCGGTTTGGCGTCTGTGGAGGAACAATGATAAAGTGTGGCGTAAATAGCACTTTTCATTTTTTCGACATCTTTGCAATTGTCTTTAATGGCTTTTCTGTAAAAATTAGTTAGCTTAACTATTGTGGTTTCTTTTAAGCTACCAACCTTTTTGCCACCAATGCAAACACCTTTGCTTCGCCACTCTTTCACTTTGCTGCGTAAACCAGTTCCTAGGCGCTTGGAGATATGGTTGATACATTCCTCTTTTTTAATCGGTTTACCTTTTCCATAGATGTTCAACGACATCAGATGTTGGAATGTTTTTGAATCTCCATCCGACAATATACAAGTATAACACATATTACACTCTTTGATGGATCTTTGCCACAAAATTGCAGCAGCTTCCATTTCCATACTAGATGAGGAACCTGTATGATTTATTTGACATTCAGATTTGTGACCTTCATACCAAACTGCAAAATCTGGACTATCGCCCGAAAGGTCTCTTGCTGCGGCAATACATTATGTACAATACTTTGATAGGATTTCGTAATCAATAACTAAACCTGTCAATAAATCAATAACAACTCCTATCCCGTACAGTGATTTATAGCCCCGCTTTTGCCAAGATCCATCAAAGGACACAGTAATGTCTAAAACACCTGTTTCCTTTTTCTCTTCATCATTTAAATCAAAATGTTGCTTCCTAACTATATTTCTTGCTACTTCAAGGATCTGATGTTTCATCTCACTATTTTCTTCGGACAAAATTTTAATGTGCTTCGAAAAAGATTTTTTGTCCATTGCATTCATACCAGTCACTAATGCAAATAGTTCCAATCCCGCGTGTCCTTTTCCCAAATCTTAAAAGACGAAACCATTTTTTTGTTAATGTCAAAAAAATTTTTCTTTACACGAGCACTGGAAAATGAGGAATTTAACACTGCCTCACAACTGGAGCAAACCAACACTAGTTTTGATGCCATACCCAACTGCGTTGTTTTTATGATATTTAAATCCTTCATATCACATTTAGGGCACTTTACAGTCGACAGTAAATTCTTCCATATGTTTGTATCAACTAATACATAAGTTGTATCATCTTGTTCATTTGCCAAATGTTCTACAGAAGTGTGTGACAGAAGAGACAGCTTTTTTTTCTGTTGCTGCATTCAATTCACTAGAATTTAATGTGCAAGTATTTACTTCTGCATTATTTACATAATTAGAGGATGCATTACAAGTTGCATTAGGGTCATTGTCATGAAAACTTGGATGCTCAGTTCTAATTGTCCTGGGGCCCATCTCTTCTTTGCTTTTAGCAAAGCCTGCATTACCTTTTGATGGCCTTGCTTTTGGCACATGATATCGAGAACTGATTCTTGCATTGTACAAATACTAAATTAATTTATCAAGAAAATTGTAGTCGAGTGTTCAATCCAAAATAGGAAAACTTTGAAAGAAATATTACGTCTAAAACGAATAAATATGCTATGTTATAACAGGTATGAAACAAGCGCGCTAAACGATGTAAACAAACAATACAGAAGTAGAAGTTGAAGTTTCTATTCGCACCCTTCTTCATAAAATGTGTAATGAAAAATAATAAGTGAGGCTAAGCATATGCTAAAAACTAAATTCAATAGTTCTTGTTTTTCGTTCAAATGACAGGTGCCACGCCCATTTAAATGTTCGATAGTGCCATGTTTAATTCATAGATCACTCATAACTCAGTAACTATTCATCAAAATGAAAAAATTCTTCGACAGAATCATTCTGTGAAATATATGGAATATTATTAGTATAAAAAATAAAAATCGCAATTTTGACCAAATTTTGAGATTTTGAAGGTCCACCATCCCCTTAAAGCTAAAAATGTATAACTCGGAAAATTTCATAGGTGACCTGTTTCACAGATAACGCCCAACCCTCATTTTCGTGCGGGTACTGTATACGTTCAGGGGAGGGAGCTGCATTTTTTAATTTTTTCATAGTGTCATTAGGGTCTATACAGCTGTAATAACCCGAAGAATTTAATATTTGAAGATAAAAATAATTCGGATCTTAAAGGAATAAACGTAGGAATACTATTAATAGCTAAGTTAGAAGTACCACTGATAGTAAAGTAAATGAGCAAGCTGGACGTGTACATGACTCAAAGGAGTCATGTGCAAAAGAAAAGAAAATTCCCAATTTAAATGAGAGTTTTTCTTCCTTTGATAAAAACATAGATATTATTAATGCAATCATGAATTTGAATACCCTTGCATTTGCTTTTAGAATGAAGTTCACTGTAAAATGTGCAACTTTGGTTTAGTCATGCAAGTTTTAAAAGGTAAGTCTGGATTGGCTATTACGTTTGTCCTGAAATGTGCTTTTCCATATCGTGTAGAATTCTCTTCAAATTTTCATGAAGGATCGCAAATTGCTGCAATAAGTACCAGGTTTGTATTTGTTAAGCGTTCAATTGGAAGAGATACAGAAGCAGGGAGAATGTTCTGCGGCATAATGAATCTTCCGCAACCACCTACAAGTTTTTCTCTTTACGGTAAGCGTATTTTAAATGATGCCAAACTTGCTTACGAGGACTCGATTCAAAATGCCGCGAAGGAAGCTATTCTGCAAAATGGTAATGAAAATATAGCGGTAGCTGAAGATGGGATAAGGCAGAGTCGTGGTTACACATCATTGAATTTTGTAGTTACTGTGATCAGCATCGATAAAGGTAAGGTGATAGATGTTGATATTCTTTCGAAATATTGTACTTGTAAAAACTTGCTTTTTCATGATAAGGATTTTAAAAGGAATTACGTTGGATCTAGTGGAGCGATGAAAGTTCAAGGTGAGTCTAAAATTTTTCAACGGTCTTTATCTTTGCATAATGCCCGATATATTACGTACTTAGGAGATGGGGATTACAAAGCATTTCATGTAAACCAATATAGTAATCCATTTGATGTAATCAATTTGATGTAATCCAATATAGTAATCCATTTGATGTAATCCAATTTGATGTAATCCAATATAGTAATCCATTTGATGTAATCCAATTTGATGTAAAACAATTTGATGTAATTCAAGCATTTGATGTAATATCCAATTGAAAAATTGGAGTATATTGGCCATAAATGAGGTGCAGGGAAACAAGATTACGCCGATTAAAAGCTCAATTGAAAGGGCAAATCTTGTCAGACGGTAAGTGTTTGAGTGGAAAAAATCGTTTGACGAAACATGAAATTGATAACTTACAGTGATACTAAGGATCAGATATTCGAAGAAATCACAGCAGTGTTCAGAATATGCGGCAAGCTATCTAGGCCATTTTTCTGCATAAGCTATCCAGTGATTAATATCCTCAATATGGTTTGTGTCCCGTCGGTGAAGATTCAAGGTGAGGATTTAAAAAGGCTGAAGCATCAGGTAACTCTTACAAAACATAAAAACAGTCTTCCGGTCGCTGTTGTAGAAGCAATACATCCTATATTTAGAGAACTTTCCCATCCTGATATGTCGAAAAAATGTTTGCATTGGAAAACATAAAACACGGATGAAAGTTTTTATAATGGCATTTGGTCACGTGTTCCCAAAACAACACATTTGCACAGATTGCAACATTTAAACTTGGTGTTTATGATGCTACTTGTTCCTTTAATGATTGTAATGTATCGAAATTAAAAATGCTTCATAAAATGGGAGTAGAACCTGCGGAATATTCAGTAAATGCCATGAAAATTCTCGATAGATAAAGACTAATGTAAGCAATTTATACTTTTTTCTGGACACTCGAATAAAATTATAAAAGATAATAGAAGAAAAGAAAGAAAGAAAAGGTTAATATTTTTTAAAAAGCGAGAATAAGGTAAAAACCGGATACAGTGCAGGATCTTTCTGATGAGGTAAAATTTTATACAAAAGCTACTGTTTTCTAAATATTATATTTTTTAAATATAGTCTGTTCTTTTTCTCTAAATCATGTGTATGCATGAACTGGAAATTTTTACTATATGTTTTATATATATTCTTGTGTGTTCTTATTCTTTATGTGAAATTTTTGAAACATTCCTCGGGCATTTTTAGCTAAAAAGCAGATGTAACAAGAAAATGACAATTTTTATTAAAATGTGTATTATTTTTTGTATAAATTTACTGTATGTGTGTGTGTGTATGAACGGGAAATTTTTACTATATATTTCATATATATTGCGTATTTATACAAATTTTTAAGCTTTGGTGTTCAATAGTAAAAAGTATATAAATATCTCAAAATTCAATGCTCTTTTTTGTTGCACGTAGCTTGTTACATACATGCAAATACATGTATTTCATGTTCAAAAACATAAAAACAAAATTCTTGTTGTTTTGAATACCATTTATCTAATATTTAAAGAAACTTTTTAATTCTGATGTGTAAGAAATTGTGTTTACAGGTGAATATATAAAGCTTTAATGAAATTTTTCGAAATACCGTATAATCATGTATTACCAAAGCCATATTTTCATGTATTGACACCTTTTCACATGGTATTTATGATGCGTTATAGTCACATTTGTTGAAAGTAATGTATCAGAACCGAAAATTCTTCAAAAATTGATACAGAATTTAAGTAAAATAATGTAACCGCTACTAAAACCCACGATAGTTTAAAATTTAAAAATGTTACATATATATTTTAGGAGAATTCTAAGTAAAAGTAAAAACAAAAAAGTCTTAAAAGTAGTAGAGACAAAGCTAATATTTAATAAAATAGGGCAAATACATGTTGTAATTCTTTATTTTTGTGATGAAGTGCCTTTTTACATTAAAAATGCAATTTTCTGAAAATGGTTGTTTCAAACTGCGTGTACCTTTTTCCCAGAGTCTACAGAATGAACATGCAATTTTTACTGCACATAAATAATATGTAACTATATATAATACAATTACTTTTTTGCAGATTTTCGCATAGTATTTTGATGAAAAGCATTTATCGTAAAAAAATGACAATTTTCAAACATTTCATAGTGATACTTTTGCGTTGAAATTTTTCGAAAGAAGTAAACAATATATTTGAAACATTTTAACGACAGTATAAATAAAACGCC
>BMAV01007089.1:10223-36381 GCA_019973955.1 Trichonephila inaurata madagascariensis
CACCAACGGGAGGTGTGGTAGTTAGGAGAGGGGGTGCCAGCTCAGGTGTCGTCCACGTCACTTGACCATGGTTCAAAATTACGTGGTCCGTCGCCAAAAGCCCTCGTGTAGCTGAACAGTGCGACGTTAATATTCACTCACTCACACTCACCCGAACTTTGCGTGGAGGCAGGACTAGTTGACTCATTTAATGCATCAAAAGTAATCCCAAATACAAAGAGCCCACTAACTATTCTACTTTAACGCGCAATTATCTGCAATTCACTGAACGAGATTCTGGCTCTCTGATACTACTTTTCTAAATAAGACGATAATACTTCTAAAAATGCATACGCTGATTGGCTACAACTAAAACTTTTCTAATTGCCTTATCATATGATTTGGTTGGTTGGGTAACGTCGTGTCTAAGGATTGCAATATCGGACCTAAAAGTCACAAAACCAGTATTCGATATTTTTCAGATCTTAATACCGGGATACCGGTTTTATTACCGGGAGTAGAAATTTTAGAAAAAGAAAGAAAACAAAGGCGTTTTTTTGTTTTATTTGTCAGTTGCATTAGAGAGTAAATATCACAAAAAATAATTTGTAACTTATAAATTATATAACAGTATATACACATAATCACAAAAAGTAAAGGAACACCTTATTTTTTTAAATCACAAAAAAGTTAAGTATCACTATTTTGTCTGTGGTACTATTACACATTTTTGAAATGTGTTCTTAAATCTTATTCATTATTATCTTATTCTTATTCATTAACATGGGTTATTTTTTATGTGTATATATATAATGAATCTGAAAATATTTTGAAGCCTTAAGTATGATATACAAATACAATATGAATAACAAACTCACCAATTTAAAAAATATCGAAATATTACCTACTTTCTTCACAACAGCAACCTTTTTTTTACAAATACGAATGTAAGACTACGAATACTGCGCAGTATCATTCTGATCTGTAATAGGATAGTTTTGGCCCACTTCCTTGGATGATTTGCATATTTTCTCACTTCTCTTGATTGTACGATGCAAGGTTATATTCACAGTCTAATTAATTTCGCGCGTTAAGGTGGCATAAAAACAAAAACGTATACTATTTTGCTATATTGGCTATCCCTGAACATGCATTGGAGACAATTTTAAAAGTTTCTAGTATGGTATTTTAACTTAAATGGTATTTCAACTTTAATGGTATTTTAACTTGGAAATATCCATATTACAAAATTGTACAAATAGGTCAAATTACCGGTATTCAGTATCCCCGTATACAGGTATTGCAACCCCTAGTAGTGTCCTCCGAGAAGTCAATTGGATCAATAAGTTGAAATCACAGCATTTGCCAGTTCCACAATCTTTTCACTATACACAGCTCTGCCTGGGAAAGAAATTCTCTCAAGACTTGCAGCGCTGTAAGTATTGCTGGACTGGTGAAGATATATTCTGGAGAAGGCTCCATTTAGAGGCATTTCTACACGTTCTATAAGATCTGGTACCATCTTTATTAATTTTTTACCTCCAAAATGGTGGGTTCTCGGTCTAGTAATGATCTTTGATCCGTAAAACGACCTCTCATAGATAAATGGTCGACACTACCTTAAAAGATTGGATTTCTGCCGGTCGGTCCGCGGAAGGTATATCATTCTTCTTCTACCACCCAAAGGAGGCCGTTATCTATTTAACACCTTAGGGATTCGTTCTCCAGGGGTTACAGGCTCACCCGAGGGACCATATGATTTAATCTAATAATAAGTAAACATCTAAAAATATTGTGAAATAAAAAATGCTATTTATCCGACTATATAAATGCTAAGTTTTTTTTTTTTACTCTGACAATACTCCCCAACACTCACTTCTCTCTGCGTTTCCCATTACTTCATATACAACTTCTCATCAGCATATCACGTCTGCTCTGTAAGAAAGTGGCAGTTAAAAACTTTCATTATAAGCCCTTAAAGAAAATATCCCAGGTTAGTTCTTTGAGGGAAACTTCGCGAGATAACCCGTTACAAGTTTATGACTTAAATTATCAGCGGCATTATATAAAACTACTTTGGTTTCTTTTTTGTTTCATTTTGATTAATATACCCTGCATTAATTTAAAATACTCTTTTCAGCATCAAGTCAAGAAATCTTATAAAAATAAAACTAGAAATTGTAATTCTTTCCAATTTTTACCTTTTTACACTAGCATGGAAAGGTAAATGAAAATTTTTAGAAGTAAAAGAAGTATAATATTGAAATCCCAAGAAAAAAAGGACGTGATAAAAAAAATAGCACACAGCTTTCCAATCATATAAGAATGAAATATATATTCCTGCATGAATTTAAAAAGTAATGTATATTGTCTTTTTTGATTAATCGTAAAAATATTTATTCAAAATTATTTAATTTATTTCATCGATGTGTTATTTATGCTTCTTTCTAAATATCCGTGTTTAAATTCATGTAAGTCTTTCTTTTATTCAGAAACATTATTTAGAAATATAATAATTTAAATAAAATGTTCAGAATATTTTACAATTTATTAGTACTGACACTATGTAAATTTATCGATTATAACACTGGATCGCAGAAAGAAAATACTGTTTACATTCTGGTGCATTTCGGGACTTTTAAGCTTAGAAAAGCTCCCTCGTTAAAATAAAAATCACGTCAAAGCAATTGAGTAAATTTAGCCTTGAGAAACATTATAATAAGATTTATGGAATCCCGATGTAATACCATGATATACAAGAAAACAGTTCCGGTGTCGGCCTTAAGAATAGTCAACTTCCACTTCCTTCTAAATCACAGCAAAAGCTTCAGAAACCAAAACAAAATAAAAAAGCAAAAAACTTCTCCAGTTTCGGAATCCTCCAGGGAAAATATCGTTTCCCATCATCGAATGCCAAACAAGATTATCCGAGAATCAAATAATTCCAGAAAAAGACCACGAGGGGGAGAAAAACCTTGGGAATTCTGAAAAGAACATGATTCCTAACGCGGAAAGGGAATTAAGAATAGTTTGTTTCGCGAACTTCTTAGAAAAATTTACTAAGTTTTTGTTTCTATTGAAGATGGTCGTTCAGTTAACAACTTTCAAAAACCTTATAAATTACTATTACATTAATGTGTCTTCAACAAAATAGTTCTTAAAATTGCACTAATATATTTTTTCATGTTTTTGCAAGATGTATTTTTATTGCATGTAGAGACTTAAAAATATTCGGCTAACATTTAATTCATTTCTTTTAATAGTTCTGATAGCTGTTTCTTTCAAGCCAAAGAGATTTGCCAACAAATGTTGAACTTTCTTTTTTTGAAAGATGGGTTAGTACTTTTAGCTGTGTTCAAAAATCGCTTTTCTTTTCCAGTTCTATGTACGATGCGCATCCAGAAAGTAAGTTTCCCGATGTTTTCCCTTTAAATCAAACGTAACTAGCCGTGTCAATTGCACATGCGTAGCAGATCTATGACGTATCAATCATATGCAAGCCGGACAGGTCCCGTCTCGTGCCAGTAGTGTGGTAGCAGTGGTCCGAAATGGGGGGAAAACCTTATTCCTTCTCCCGCCGCCTGTGAGGTTCGGTAGGTGATAAAGTTCTTGAATGCATAAAGCATTGCGCCTATTGAAATTCATCGTCAGCTTTGTCAGGTCTATGGGCTGAACATCATGAATAAGCAGATGATACATCGCTGGTGTAGGCAGTTTTCAGAGGGTCGTCAAAGTGTCCATGATGAAGAGCGCAGAGGGCGACCGTCCCTCATCAATGTTGAGCTTGTGAGGCAGCGCGTGATGGAGAACCGTCGCTTCATGATTACGGAGATGAGCAGCCAATTTCAGCAGATATCGCGATCCTTGTTGCATGAGATTGTCACTAAGCACCTGCTGTTCAAAAAATTGTTCAAAAAAAATTCAAAAAATTGAAGACGTCTGTCACACGCTGGTTCCATTCACAGGCGGCAGAGTTCTACCACAGAGTGATGCAAAAGTTGATCCCTCGATTCGATAATTGTCTCAATTCTGGTGGTGACTATGTTGAAAAATAGCTGAAACATTGCTGCACTTGTTGCCAATAAAAATTTTCTTGAAAGTGTGAGTTCTTTTTTTAAAAAAAAAATGGGGAAACTTACTTTCTGGATGCGCCTCGTTATTGTAGACATTTTACTAAATAACATTTTTCAGAAAAATTTAAATTAAAAATGTCTTAATTTTGCTTTAAAAAGTTTTTTAATCTTTAATAGCTTGTTAGAGGTAGTTTTATTCGTTTCTCCCTGGTAAAAAAGTTGTGACCTAATGTCGTTTTAAAAATTAGACGCGTCCGTGGAGAAAATATTTGAAAATTTGTGAACACATTGCATAAGCTTCCTTTTTAGCCACCACACCACCAAATAAACTGATTCTATGGCCGCACCTTTAAGGCAAAGATAATGTTTTGAACAATCAGGGATCCTAAATCTTGTCATGTTTTATTTGGATACTTGTATTGTGAGGGGAAAATACCAGATGGTTGGTCTCTCTCTTAGTAATTGGACACACCCCTCTAAATGAAAAAGAAAGGAGATGTTATCGATTTCTATCCAATTGTATTGGTGTGAAATAAATCTTCACTCAGAAGATAGATTGAGAAAGTTGTTAAAGCAGCGTTTCTCTAACTGTGGGGCACCCCGCTCCCCAGCGCGTCGTGAGCATATCGTGAGCAAATTTACTGAAAGGAAGCAAAACAAAATACATTCTGACAGAATAAAAGTAAAATACACATTTACACTGATATAATATACTTATAAATGCGCCAGTACTGCTAAATACATTTGATAATTAATTTATCAGTACTAAGTTAAGAACAAGATTAAAATAAATACTTGTGACTCCCATAGGCATGTCATATACAAAATTTCACAAAACAATACTTGTATTGATAATTTGAACGGTTTATAATTAAAACTACATTGTAGCTTTACGTCAAATACATAATAATTGAGTTCAATACTTTCTTATTGTATGGAGGGGAGAAGGTGATGTGAAAATTATGATTGAACATTGGGACGAGGTATTGAAAATTTGAGAAACACTCTGTTAAAGGCTTATCACTAACTCCGTGGACGTCTCTAACCCTTTGCTAACTGAAAGCGGCTCATTGTCATTTATCATTTTCTCACTTTCAAAATTTCAGATTTCGGTACTTTTTAAGGTATCCAACATGTTCCGAACTGTGATTTTGCAAAAGAGTGTAAATGGATAATATTTATGATATTTAGTGTCACTTAGATTAGAAAATGAATATAAAATTGTTTTAAGAATAGTATTACAATAAAAAATTATTTAAGTACAATATTTTGACACAAAATGAATATAGAATTACCCATTTTCAAAATATTCTCCTTTTGTGAAAAATGAATCTATTATAATAATATTTTGCCTGTCTATAGCTCAGACCACTGTACAAAGGCTCAAATAGAATTGTTGAAATATATAACTTAGAAGTGGGTTTATCCATGTTTTACGACAACAGAGGGGTGAAATTTTAAGAAAAAAACGCCGATAATTATTTCAATGAGTTATAACTCTGAAAATAATGTGAATTTTTCAAACATCTTAGTTGATCCTCTGTACAAAGGTATGAGCTATATACAGGCAAAATATTATTATAATAGAAGCATTTTTCTCAAAAAGAGAGCATTTTGAAAAAAGGTTATTCTAAGTTAGTTTTTTGCCAAAATATTATATTTAAATAATTTTTTTCTGTCAAAATGTCCTTAAAACAATTTTATACATGTATTCTAATCTAAGATACTCAATATCATGAAATTATCCATTTATGCGCTTTTTTAAAAGCACGGTTCCGAACGTAGTTGGATAACTTAAGGTATTGTAAAACTTGCGAAAACTTAAAAAAAATAGAGATATGGGATTTTTTGTGGCTCTTAGATTTATTTAATGCATTTTAAGAAGTGAAAAAGAAATTATTATTTCTAAAATGGGTAAAAATTGGTAAAATGTTTTAAAAATTTACAAAAATGGAGCCCACTTTGAACAAAAAACTTATAAACAAATTCTCAATTTTTCAATGTTGATGTGTTATTTTGCTATTCATTTCAGAAACGACCTTCAAGATAAGGCATATTTTAATTTTTACCAAAACTAAAGCACTTTATCTTAAGGTATCCGACTACGTTCGGAACCATGATTTTAAAAAAGCGCATAAATGGATCATTTTCATGATATTTAGTGTCACTTAGATTAGAATGCAAGTATAAAATTGTTTTAAGGACATTATGACAAAAAAAATTATTTAAATACAATATTTTGGCAAAAAATTAACTTAGAATAACCTTTTTTCCAAATGTTCTCCTTTTGTAAAAAATGCTTCTATTATAATAATATTTTGCCTGTATTCAGCTCAGACCTCTGTACAGAGGCTCAACTAGAATTTTTGAAACGCATAACTTGGAAGTCGGTTTATCCATGTTTTACGAAAACAGAAGGGAGAAATTTTAAGAAAATGCGCCGATAATTATTTCAAATGATTGTAACTCTGAAAGTAATGTGAATTTTTCAAATCTCATAGTTGAGCCTCTGTACAGAGGTCTGAGCTATATACAGGCAAATTATTAATACAATAGAAGCATTTTTTACAAAAGGAGAATATTTGGAAAAAAGGTTATTCTAAGTTAATTTTTTGCCAAAATATTGTATTTAAATTATTTTTTTTATCATAATGTCCTTAAAACAATTTTATACATGTGTTCTAATCTAAGTGACACTAAACATCATGAAAATTATACATTTATGCGCTTTTTTAATATCATGGTTCCGAACGTAGTCGGATACCTTAATCATTATATGGAGCTGCAAAAAAAACATTGATTTTATTCACATAAGGGACTGCACATTTTGCAAGAAAATAGTGATTGATAAATCTTAAGGTTAAAAAACTTCCACTATTATGCAAAAAACATACACTAAAAATTTCAGTCAGATATTTCAAAAACTTTTTGAGCAATCGCTGTCCCCGCGCGTTTGAGCATTTTCTAAAAAAACACATTTCGAAGAAATCTTATTTTAAAGTTTGACCTTTTGATAAAAGCTGTGGTATCTGTTTTTACTAAAACACTTGCAGTTTTTGTTGCAGTGAATGAAAAATAAAAAACTTGGTATATTTATAAAAAAATAAGATGGCCAAAAAATAAAATCTTAAAAAAAGCTCTTAATATTTGACAAAGTTAACGGTTTTAGGGTAGTCGGGTACCTTAACTTTTATCCGAGTCTATTGAATATGCTGAATGTTGTCCTCTATTTCTTCCAAATTCGTATTTAAGATATTGCAGGGTTAAATATACTATATTATTGGTTAATTTATTGAAGATACTTTAATATATTTTTCGCTATACTTTTATAATTTTTCTAGCTTTCACAATATTAATTACGTCTTGCATTGAACAGAAGAAACTGCAGTGTTTTTTAACTTATTGTTCTATATCAATCAGTATCCACATATCCAATACAAAGAGATAAATTACAACTAGAATTTTAAAATAAAATCTTTTTTGTAATTTTTTTTCCAGGTATTGACACCATTAAGTGATTGGGTGCAATTCTTTGCTTGTTAGAGTAAACAAACCTTGAAAAAAAAGAAAGTTGCCTTTTATTTAGATCCTGCTCTGATCAAAAGTCATATAAAAAAGGTGAATGTATATAAATCAAATAGCAATAAAATTAATTGCATTCAAGTAGTCGTGCTATATTTTTTTTTCTTTAAAGATACCCAAACAAGGAAAAAGTTCCATAGGACAGTGCTTCTCAGTTTCAATATTCGCGACCCAATATTCAATCCTAATTTGCATCGCGCCATCCTCCATACAATAACGATGTATTAAATTCAATAGTACTATATTTTGATGCTAAGCCAATACGACTTTAACCTCTTAAGGCCCTCAGACTTATATAAACGTCTTGCTCAGCCAGTGCGTTAATTGCCCCAAGACGTATATACGTCTTTCCAACGTACTATCTTTTCTGCAAACTGCTATCCATAAAATCATTCCGAAGGCTTTGGAAAGCAATAAAATGACCTTGACAGTGTTTGCGAACTATTTACTTGTTTCAGAAGATTATTCCTTTTCTACACCACATACGTTTACCTACGTGCTAAATGAAGGCATTAGGGAACGAATCGCGTAATTTTTAATTGGCATTTAATGGATTAATTATATAAAAACCGTAAAATTATCCAGATAAGTGATACTGTTGGCATATAATTTTATATATGATAAATCCATGGGGTCACTGGTAATTATTAAACTTGTTCTTAACTTAGTATTGTCAAATTAATTATAAAATAGATTGTGCAGAACTGATACATTTATAAGTGTATTATAGTGTAAATAAGTATTTTATTTTTTATTATGTCAGAATGTATTTGTTTACTTTCAGTAAGTTAATAATTTGTTTAAATAATCAGTTGTTTTCGACTTTTCAATATGATTGTGCCCCCCTCGTAGTGTATCACGCCCCCCAGTTTGAGAAATACTGATGTAAGGAATTCAATAATATTTTACTTTGACGCTAAAACAACGACACGACATTATCGTCTTAAGTGTCACCGACTGATATATACGTCTCGCTCAGCCAAAGCGTTAATTTCCCCGGAAGTATATATACGTCTTTCCGAAGTACTATCTTTTCCTTGCACTGCTATCTATAAAATTAAACCGAAGGCTTTGAAAAGGAATAAAAGGACCTTGACAATGTTTGCGAAGGATTTACTTATTTCAAATTATTATTATTATTGCCTCTCTATTTCGCCCCCCCCCCCATACATCACATACGCGTGCCTACGAGGAAAACGGTTGGCATTGGTAAGCGAATCGCGTAACTTTTAATCTGTAGTTAAGGGATTAATTTTTTATAAACTTTACAAAAAAAAATTATCAAGATAAGTGTTAATTTTGGTTTTTAATTTTATATATGACAATATCATAGAGTTACTGGTAATTATTAAACGTGTTCTTAACTTAGTATTGTTATATTAATTATAAAATACATTATGCAGCACTGCTGCAGTTATAAGTGTAATAAATCAGTGTGAATGAGAATTTTTTTTTATTATGTCAGAATGTATTTTGTTTGTTCACTTTCAGTAAATAATTTTTTTAAATAATGTTTTGCTTTCAACATTTCAATATGCTCGTGCCCCACAGTTTGAGAAACGCTGCCATAGGACGTATACCTCTATTTACCGTTTACAGTTTACTGTTAAATAATTAAATGTTAATTCATATCGGAATTTTTAAAAATTACAATGTCTCTTATTACAGTGCATGGTGAAAATTCATGAAAACTTTCACGCAGTAGAAACTATATAAATAATTACAAATGTATATTTGCCTTTTAGAAGAAAAGATATAACGAGGAAAACTTTCCAAAAAATGAATTTATAATTTTGTAAAATGCAGGAATATCTTAAAATATATCCAACAAATGGAACGCATAAAAACCTTTCATGAAATAATAAAATAATTTTCCATTAAGGCTTGTCAGAGAACTAAGAGAGCTTTTTGGGTATGTGTTTCGTTAATAATAATAGTTTCTTTTTCTGCAAAAGAACTTTATTTCATTATTAGCAAAAGACATTTTCTAAGTTAAGATCAAAGTAGAAGTATCATACAGCATACCTTCCTAAAGATGTGTTCCATATTTCTGCTTGTCTTATAATATGAAATCGATTTATACATACAGAATACAATCCATTGAAAATGAATATATTTATCGCAAACTATGGTCTAATGGCAAAACTGATATCTCAGCAAACATCCAGACAATACAACTTGAAAATTAAAATATTTATTTCTATTTAATATGGAATTATCAACAATTTTCTATAATACCAATCTGATCACATAAGACTCGAGTCAATTTTTTAACATAATTTTAACACTACATTATTTCAGCTCCTTTGTATTTCTAAAGCTTCCATTTAAAAATCATACAAGCGCATTTTCTATATTTAAAAATCAAAATAACAAGTAAAAAAAATGTTCCCAATACACAAAAAACCCTCACACAAAATAAGAAAAATAATAATAAAATTTAGTTTTATAATAATCTTCAAAACTCTGTATTTTTAAAAATAACTTTCTCATCAGTACATATATTTTTCATTCACTTAATGGACGACAGTTAGGGTTTCTAATTTCCCGGTTTTTTCCGTTTCTGGGAATTTCCGGTAAATCCCGGGAACATAGTAATCCCTCCTGGGATTCCTAGAAATGCATCAAGGTTTCGAAAAATTTAAAAGCAAGTTATTTTTAATTGATATCAGTAATAATTATATAAAAAGCCGGCTAGGTGGCATGGTTGGTTTGTCGCTGGCCTTCTGCCCCTAAGGTTGCGGATTCGACCCCGACCCCGACCCAAGTCGGTGGATCTTCATGATGGAGAAAATCGACAGCGGCCATGTCGTATGATCATACGGCATGTTAAAGATCCCTAAAGTATCTGTTTGGTTTGGATGCTTTCGGCAAAATTAAATCCTGGCACAAAGCTCAGGTGCCTCCCTCTGAAGGGGAAACTGGGCGTCAAAATTACCTGCGGTGATTGGTATCCGCCTGTAGGGTGCCGCACTAAGAAGTGTTACCAGCTTCTGGGGGATGTACTAGGTCTGCAATGGTTAATGACCAACTCGCATCCCATTAGAAATAAAAAAATAATAATTATATAAAATAAGGATACATATAAATTAATTGCAAAATTTATACTCAGTTAAAAATACAAAAAATATAAAATATGCTAATAATTCTTTTTTAAAGTGCGATTGGAAAAAAGAAATCCATGCTTTTACTCTGAGCCTAGTTCTTAGCTTTGTTTTGAATAACCCTGCAGCAGAAAATGACCTCTCAGCTTAAGTTGATGTTTGAGGAATTGTTTCCAAATCTTCTCTCAATGTCATGTTTCGGGCTCGATTTTCAGGAAATCCACTGTCAAGTCAAAACTAGCTATTTCAGATTGTTTCATCTTTATGTCATTCCCGGAAATAAGTATAATTCCCGAGAATACAAAAAGTATAGAAATCTATGATGTTTCGTGTTTTTTTTCCGGGATAGAAACCCTATCGACTTTAAAAAAAAACTTCGCATAAGCAAATGTAAATTAATGAATTCATACAGTTTGTTAATATCATTTGTTTCTATTTGCACTCGAAAATACTTCTGTTTGATACATGTTTACTGAATAAACAAGTTTTTTTTTAATAAATTGTTCGAAAACTATGACTAATTTATTTTCCGATATTGTGGAATTTCAGTCTTACGAGTGTTAAGGTTATAGGAACACCAACAATAATTTTTCCAGATTTGGGATATAAGAGGGTTGTGCCCTATGAAGAAGATTTCATATGAAGATATACTACTTATTTCCCCTTTTCAGTATAAAGTAAAAGAAACAGACTACTCCTTCATGTTCCAAAAATAATATATAATTAAAGTATTAAAAAGGTAAAAATAAAGTTAATTAAAGATTAATAAGGTAAATATATATAAAGTATAATTCAATGAAAAAGGGAAAAAAGAACTCTAATTCCTGTACAATAAGAAATTGAAAAATTCTAGAAATATATAAATATCATTCTTCATTTTTTCTCTTATTTAGAAAACATAGTCGATCAGTTTGATTTATCGAACGAAAAGATACTATATATTTATAATTAATTATGAATTATGAAAGAGTGTTTCAGTAGTTTTATATATAATATAGATATGTTATAATTTTACTCCCCTAAAACTTATTTACTCTGTAAAGACATGCATATTTTTAATGTAAAAAAAAAACGATATGACTTAATTTTAATTGCATTGCAATAAATAAATTAAATTAATTAGATAAACGAATTTTAAAATTAGAGTAATGATTAGAGTAAAATATGATTAAGTTCATTAAGCAATTATTGTATTTTTGAAGTTATTGTTTTTTTAGATATTCTCAATCTTAATTTTATGAAAAAAAAAAGAAAATTGTCTTTGTCGATAATTTCATTGAGAATTTAACTTTTTACTTAAGAGGTGTTATAGACGGAAGCTTATATCCCCACATTCGGAAGATTTTTTATGCATGAAAAATTTCTTTTTTTACTTCCGTTAATTTTAGGAAAAATTATCCCCTTCTAATTTCTTCCAACTATTTTAAAATCGTTGTCTCTTAAAAGAAAAGAAAGAAAAAAAAGAATCGCAGTCTATGAAAGAATTTTACAATTTTATTTATTTTTACCAGAATATTAAAAGAAGTTTGCCTTGATTAATGATTCAAAGATTATATTAATCATGTCACATACTTCAACCGAAATTAATTTTAAGGAATGTTTTGTTTTAGCATCGATTGCATTAATATTATTTAAGATGGATATCAAAATAATTTATATACAGATAAATTATAATCTATAGTACATAAATTATTAATAGTTTTATACCTTGATTGGTTTTCCAATTCTTTCATATTTTTTTTATATTTTAAAATTAAAGTTCAAATATAAATTTAATGAATAATTAACATTTAGAACATTATAATATGTGTACACCTTTCGGAAATAATTAGTATTGATCATCCTTTTAAATAAAATTTTATGGATTTCAATTTTTTCGACTAAATTTTTGTATTATTGCTAGTATATTACCCTCAAAATATCAACATAATAGAATAAGCAGTAAATGTAATGCCATCATAAGTGAAAAAAAATGTATACTTTTGGGGGTCCTTTTTTTTTTACTGTGTTATTAATTTACATAAAAGTATCATAGTATTCTCCATATTTTCCCCTGAAATTTTCATCTTTCCAATATTTATTGCTTTTTATTAAATAAAATTCCACGGTAAATTCCATAAATTTTCAGTCTTGCCTCTTTCTTTATGTAACTAATAAATAGCAAAATCCATATTAAATAAGGTCAATCTAGTTAACGAGGTTTTTTCTTTATCAGAGAGACAAAAAAGGTAAAATACATTAAATTAGACTGGTTTAGTCGCTGAAATATTACTGCACTTGAAAGAAGATAACATTTTCTGAAATGATTAATATTTGATGGCTTTAAATTAATTGATCTTATTTCACATTAATGATGTAAGCTGCCTTTTAGACAATTATTTTTTGAACACACATTTATAAAATTATTGTACAAATAAATGTTTATTTTAAATATAAATAATTCGATAGTTAATATATTCGTTGTAAACAAAAGTTTATTTAACGTTATCACACTTTTTAAAAAATTCTGATTTCGACTAATAAAGAATAAAATAAATTAACTAAGACAGAAATTCCAGAATCTAGATGCAAATAAAGAACTTATCTCATAAAATTTAAACATTTTGTTCCATTACTTATTTATAACATAAGGATTAGTGGTCGAATGGTAGCGTATCGCACTTCCACACTGCAGGTCCGGGTTCTATTCTCGGGCTGGGCAAGGTCGACCAAGCCGTTCTACTGTAGTGGGACGATAAATGAGTACCAAGCTTGCTTGAGGATCTAAACACTGAATGGCCACGTATGCTGGGATGGGCACAGTGGGCCCTGGCCCTCATGGGCTGTTGCGTCACTGAGTTTGAGTTTGTACTTATTTATAACATTCTAATATGTGGAACAAAACATATAAATTAGTTATATAAGAAAGGAATATGTTTTAGAAGCACATAAATTTTTTAATGAAAATTATGTCAGAAATCTGTTATAACTTTTACCCGAAAACATACTCAAGATACTTTAAAGATGAAAAAAACATAAATTTTTAAAGAAGGTTCATATTTAATAGATTATTTGTTCAGTCATCCATTTTATATGCTATTTTCTTTGAAATATAAGTTCAATAATAATAAAGAAGTAATTTAATACTTTGACTTCAAAAACTACTTAATTTCTGAAAGATTTAAAGTAAACAAATTAACCTTTTCTTACGTATTTTTGAGAATATCACTTCACATAAAAATTTTTAAATGTGTGCTTTTCTCCACAAATGTATTTTTGATTAGAATAACTGTTATTTTATTAATTATTTTTGTTGCAGGTAAACAAGATGTAAAGTGTATCCTATATCAGTCGTAACTATACATGAAAGAAGTACTTTTTGTAAAAAGTAACTGTGACTTTAGAAAATAGAAAACAAATAGTTCATTTCCTTATACTTTTTATTTCACTATAAAGTGTTTTGAATAAAGAAATGTGATAAAGCTTAAATAAAAAATAAGTAATGCGTTGGCTTACATATGAAAACATCAAAAATAAATAATAACTGTTATGAGAATTTCAGGAATCATATTAATATATTTACACGAAAAAGAATTCCAATTGAACTATTTTGTGTATTTACAAACTATCTTTTTTTTTATGCAGTTTTCAATTTCATCATTTTTTCCTTTTATTAAAATAAAAAAGTTTTCTTATTTAAGAAAATGTATTTCTTTTTTTTTTACATTTTTCATAAAACATTTTTTATTCTATGTATAATGATAATCACTACTAGTTATTCAGGTAGACTTTTTTTAATCCATTCATTGCCAGGTAAATTTAGAATGTCTTGCCCTGGATGCCAAGATTTTATTTTAAAGAAAACATGACCTTTTACAAAATATAATAATATGACGTTGCTGAAATAATATTGTAATAGCATTTAAGGTAATTTGTATTGAAAAAAGGCACTATACGAAATAACCCCTTGCTGGCGTCACTGAATAAGATCCTGTACTGTGAGTGCCACACACCAGTTATCTCGTAGTAATTTTCTTATCAATTAAATTCTTCATATACAAAGATTTCTTTTTCGTTTTGTTTGGTTTCACAACCTCGTTGCCTAATTTCATCTGGAGACAGATGTGCAATGCTAAGTCAGATTTTCATACACATGTGTAATAATCATCATTGAGAAAAACGTGCATGGTGGTTACAAAGAGTTGTACAGTAATAAAAATGAGCTGTGTTAATTAATATCAGCACACCTCAGGAAAACCATCCCTTCATACAAAAAAATCCCTCTACCCTACTTCAAAATTTTCCTGTAGAATACATACATGTTCTACAACAAAAGAAATCAAGGGGATAAAAGGATGAGGATGTGTCAATTTAGGAAATCGGTTATCATGCATTTATTTCATGGCGGCGGCGGTGGCAATGCAGGAGAAAAGGTAGTAACTATAAAACAAATACTACTAATTTTCCTTTCTTAGAATATCTTCCTCCCACAGAAAAAAGGATACCTACAAAGTCCTATCAAATGTGCACAAAGCAAGAAAAAAAAACGTGAGGAGATGGTACATTTGTCCAGTGTGTCTCAACAACCCAGCACTTTGCGTTGATACTTGCTTTAAAGCTCATCATACACAGCAACAACAAAATACTTTTTATTTTTATAATACATTCATATATATATATATATAATTATTATATTACAATCTAATCGTCTAAGTTATAATTTTAATAATAAAAATGTGATAATTAATATGTTTTTGTATCATATAAATTTTTAATTCATCTTTTCTAATAATTCCTAACTCAAATGGAGATATGTAATCAATCTAAAATTTTAGTGCCCACTACGAGATATCTCGGGGGAAGCAGTTTTCGTACACATGCTTACTACGAGATATCTCGTAGTTGTAAGTTCATGGGTTGAAAATTTATCTCATGTAAATTAGCTTAGAAGTACAATGTTACATTTTGCTTGTGAGTTTCATATAATGATTTTAGTTTTTTTAAATATTCATTTCTCAGAACAGGCATAATTCAAAATACTAATTAATCTAGATTGAATATTTCCTCTTAGCTCACAATATATACAAGGAATATAAAAAAAAACATTTATAACTTATCTCTACTTGAAGAAATTTGTAAAAGTAAAGTATTATAATATAAGTAAAAGTATTATATATTAAAAATTTAAAATATCTTTTCAATTAAATTCTGCGTTTCTGCGTTTCCAGTCTTATGAAATGTACAAATTTAGTGTTAAGATTCTGAATTTAGTTTTATTAATAGTTTTTGAGTAGTAATAAAACGAAACAACGTAAGTATTTTTGTCTTCCATGTGTGATGCTGATCTTTTATATATTAAGGTATCCGACTACGTTCGGAACCGTGATTTTACAAAAGCGTGTAAATGGATAATATTTAAGATATTTAGTGTCACCTAGATCAGAAAATGTGTATTAAATTGTTTTAAGAACAGTATTACAATAAAAAATTATTTACATACAATATTTTGACAAAAAATTAACATAGAATGACCCATTTTCAAAATATTCTCCTTGTGTGAAAAATGCTTCTATTATAATAATATTTCGCCTGTATATAGCTCAGACCTCTGTACAGAGGCTGAACTAGAATTTTTGAAATATCTTATCCATATTTTACGACAACAGAGGGGAGAAATTTTAAGAAAAAAAGGCCGATAATTATTTTAATGGGTTGTTACTCTGAAAATAATGTGAATTTTTCAAAACTGATAGTTGAGTCTCTGTACAGAGGTCTGAGCTATATACAGGCAAAATAATTTTATAATAGAAGCATTTTTCACAAAAGAACTTTTTGAAAAAGGTTATTCTTTAATTTTTTGCCGAATTATTGTATTTAAATAAATTTTTTTTGTCAAAATGTTCTTAAAACAGTTTTATACATGTATTATAATCTAAGTGACACTAAATATCATGAAAATTATCCCTTTATGCGCTTTTCTAAAATCACAACGTAATCCGAACGTAATCGGATACCTTAAATACAAAAAGAAAAATTAGTTTCCTTTTATTATTCTAGGTCACAGAGGAAAATACAGCTTGTAGAAGTGCGTGTAGATAAAATATATAAGATGCTGGAAAAATTATTATGCCAAGTTTTAATTCAAGGAGAAGATTTTTTAAATAAATAAATTTTCTGTCATAAAATATATGTATTTGTTAATGCTGCATTAACTGATAAAAAAGTGTCATTTGGTTCAGCGGTAAATGTTTTCAATGATGAAGATTGCCTTTTCTGTAGAATATTTCAGCTGAATTTCACAATTTTTTATTCCTTAAATAAAACACAAAAATTTCTATTTTTACACTAGAATCAAACTCTGTAAGAGCTTTTATTTTTCTTTTTACTATTTTAGAGCACTAGAATTCATTACCGAAAATAATTGTTGGATATATTTAAAAGATTTTCTGTTTTCTTCTGCTTGTTGGTAAACACATATATCTCGGCTTTATTTATAAATTTATCATTAAAAATTGTGAGGATACTTAAATGTATTAGCTTCATAAATCATAAAGTATGCTTACTTTTTTATAAAAAAAAAACTTATTTTAACTTAGTGTTCAATTTTTCAAATATTTTTAAATTTTAATCTAAAAAGACTTTAAAAAAAATTCAAAAAGATTTAAATTTTCAAAAAATATTCTCTTAATTGAAATATTCTATTGATATTGAATTTTTGTAAGTATTCTATACCAATTTTTATTCTTTATTTTAAAAAATTACCACGAAGGTTTTTTAATAAACTGATTTGCTAAATGTCATTGTCTTTGATAATAAGTATTTTAGTAAACATTTAATTATTTTCATGTAAGATATATATTGTTCCAATTCATAGATATCCTACCCAATAAATGTTAATGTGGTCATTGCATTTATCCATTCTCTGTAAGACATATTTTAATCGTTTATTATTCTTTTAACTCTGCCCGCTTCAAAAACATTCGCACTCTTACCCTTTAATATTGATCATCTTGGTTGAAAAAAATCGTCTCCCATAAATTTTAAATTTTTCATATGACTTTATTTTTTTATTTAATTTTAAATAACTAATTTTTGATATTATATAAAGAGAGGTATTACAAAATTCTAATTTAGTAATTGAATGACTTTTAATCTTGCTTTTTGGCATACGGCCCAATGCCGTTGGCATAATATGTCCCAAGAGGACTCAGCAACAAAAACTGAACCCAACCAACCCTGCACAGTAACAATGTTTACGAACTAATAATAATCATGTTTTCTGTGACGAACGGGAGATTAAAATTGTCTGCGCAAGATAAATATTTGACTTTTCTATGTATATTCCCCTAACCATTGTCATTCAACTTTCTGTTCCTTCAATATTAATTCTGGCACAGTCATTCTGTTGAATTTGTTGTGAACGAAAATTTTGAACTCCTATTTCTATACAACGGGTCAAAAACCTAGTCCTTTTATTTTAATAAAAGTAAGTAAAAAAAACCGGAGAATAAATACAAAATTAAAAAATGTGTAGAAAAAGGCTTAGGAATGAGAGTGATGACGTATGAGAATCAGTGAAAATTCTATCATTATCTTCTTTTCTATAATTTTTATCTAATATTCTCTTTTTTACTAGCACTTACTTATTTACTTATTTTTTAAATTTAAACACTGCTAAACAATGAGGGGTTTTTTTGTAAATTAATTTTTTTTTTTAATGCGGAAGTCACTTTCTGAGCAGAGTCATACACTATACAAACCGGGGTGTAACGCACACCTATGCTTTCAAAGTGGTAAAACTAAATTTTTAGGTATTTCACCTTATAACAAACTATTTTTCTTTCAATTCCTACTATTAGTTCACCATCTCCCTATACCTTGTTCAAATTTTCAATCGTTCATAAAACACATTTTAAAGCGCTCAATTGAGCTGAAATTTTATATACACGATTATTTTGGATGACAATACGATAATTTAATTACAATTAATAAAACTTAATTGACTAAAACTAATTATTCAAAGAATTACAAATACAGCCACACTGCCATCATTTTTGGTGATTTAGCGACTACTTTTTATGCCAAATCTTTAAAAGGTTTATTTTCTCATATTTTAAAGAGCTCGTTTGAGCTGACGTTTTCTATACACTACAGTTTTGGGTGACAATTCAATAATTAAACTATAATTAATCAAATTTAATTGACTGAAACTAATTATTTAAATTATTACAGATACAGCCATTTTGGCTTCCTTTTTAGCGATTTAGGTCAATATTTTAAAAGATTTTTTTTTTTCGCATTTTAAAGCTTTCAGTTGAACAGAAATTTTATATACACGATTGTTAAGGATGCCAATACGATACTTTATTGATAATTAATAAAAATTAATTGCCACTTAATATTCTGATTCTATCATATGTATATACATATTTATACCAATTGTAATTATTTAATAAGAAGTAACTAAAATAAAATATTTCCTTGTTGACCTAAGTAGGAATTGACTTTGTAACGGGTCTAATCGCGTACCGCCTACTAATTCTCTTGGGGGAAAATTTTCTTTAAATATAATATTATTCTATTTAAAACTTTCTCCCGAGGAAGAAGACGTGAATTATGCAAATCAAGGCTTATATTTAAAGAAAAACCTTCAAGTTCGAGAGGGAAAGATGTTAGAAGCTAAAGGATAGAAGTTAGTGATTAACGTAAAGTTAGTCGGGAGTGATTCTCAGATTATTTGCTTAATATTTAAGATTGACGATTTGGACAACTAGCTGTTTAAATTGAATACTGTTGGATTGAAGTATATAAACTTAAAACGTTGTTTCGATTATTTAGAAGGTGTATTGCTAGGACGTGCCAAGAGTATGTCATTCGATTTACAATTAAATATTCCATTATCTCATCTGCCTCGCTTTTGCTCCCATATTTATCCAAAGGTGCATTTCCTAACTTGGGTTGTTAAAATTTGTTAGGTTGTTGAGACGTCAATAAATTGTGTTTGTTTTGACTATGTGTGTGTGTGTGGCTAATCTTCATTCCAACTCCCGTACACTAATGTATTGGATAAACCACCCATTAAAAAAAAAAAAAAAAAAAGATTTATATTACTTGTTACGAAGAAACTTGAAATGTACGTGTGCAATTCTCTCGTGTTTTGAAGTCATTTATTGGAGGTGTTATCCCAGGCTTTTGAATAAACAGCATAATTTAAGAGCTACAACCCTTCAAGTTCAAGAAGTATGTCATTTTTTCTCTCACAAATTATCAAACTTTTACCACGTTTTTCCAAGAAAGTCTTTAAAAATAAATAAAAATCGCAATGCTTAGTTGAAAACGAATTCTCCAAAATTGCTAGTATATTATCTGAAAAATAAAATATATATTATTTAAAATATTGAAAGGAATATTCAAATACACTATTTCGAAAGTAAATTTTATCTTGAATTACAAAAAAAAATCAATATTGAAAAGGTCTGAAAATAAAAGTATTGAAATGAATGAAAAATAAATTAGCATTCTATTTTTATCTCGAATGTGGACACAATATCAAAGATTTAAAAAAGAAAGTAATGTTAAAGAGAAAAATTTAAATTAAGTAGCTTCGAGGAATCGTGAAAATTAAAAAGTGATTCGTAGAAAAATGTATTTATATTTCAGAGAAATATACTTTTTTTTATTTTTACGGATTAGGAAAATTGTACCAATTAAGCAAACAAATACCGACGAAGCTTTTGATTCTTCTACTGTGACAATTATAAACAGCAATTTTTCTTTGAAAATGATTGCAAAAGTACTTAAGAAATATAAAAAGAAATAATAAAATCTAAATTTAATTTTTACTTTACTTTTGAATTGCTTTTAAGGTAGAAAATATTTATCATGCATATAATTATCTTAAAGCAATATAATAGAAGATTAGAAATAAATAAATCCTACAAATTACAGAAGGAGGTAAATTCCAAAAATTGGACCTAGATTAAAAGATTTCTCCTTCTTCCTAGATTAAAAATTCGAAGATTAAGAGATCCTCTAAAGTTCTAATTGCGATTATAAGAAAATTCAACATATACCAAAACTATTACATTTTCGAAAACTTACATAGACTTAGGGCAATGATGTAAGGTTAAGATTGCTTTACAGGATTCTAACATTCCTCTTTCAGTAGAAAATTTATACACACTAGTGCAAGAAAAACAACATAAAACCAAAACATTGAACATCATTAAGTCTAAAATTTATACATGTATTCGAAGAGTATGGCTCTAAATAATAACGACATGTTACACTCAATTTTAATGGTCTCATCAGTATAAAATGTTGAAATTAATAGAATTTTTAAAAAAGAGACTGATAGGAAAAATTGAAATTGAAAATTATCTAGAAACAAAATTAGGATAATCAATTATTTACATTATTCTTATAAATATAAGCATAAATAAAATTAGTAGAATATTTTTGCTTGATAAAATATTTATAAAAGATTTTGCAATTATTGAGTTTTTCCGTATAATCTGTAACAGATCGCTGTTTCTTTGGAAGTAATTAAATATAATATTTCTCTCTGCAAATTGAGGTCGGTGATATTGCTATTCCAAAAAGGTATTTTAACAGTATTGAAATTAAAGATTTTATTTTTATCATAAATATAACGTTTTAAAATATAATTTTTGATATTTGATTTCAATCAGCATTTCTCAAACTGTGGGGCGTGCCGCCCTAGGGGGCGTGATAACTCCCGCAATATCAGTTACCGCAAGTTTCCTACCCAGAGGGAAGCACCTGAGTGCTGACAAGGTGAACTTTGTTCTAAAAATTTAAATTTTCAGTGAGCACCCAATTTAAACAAGCACTCAAGGGATTTTTTACATGCCCCATAATCATATGACAGGGACGCTTTCGATTTTCTGCTTCAGGAAAATGCACCGACCAGGCTCCGGGATCTAACCCGTAACGTTAGGTGTAGAAGGCCAGGGACAAACAAATCACGCCGCCCAGTCGGCTTATTTTGTTTTTCTTATAAAAGGCTTTTAATGAATTTAGATTTTTAATATATATGTATTAAAAATATTGTTATATTATAATATTGTACAGTCCTCGTTCTTTAAGACTTTTGAATTTGTATTGATCAAAAGCAATAAGTACTGGGGTTTATAAATATTAATATGACAACTACAATAATATATGATTAACTTAAATAAGGGCTTTTATTTATTGCAACAATTTATTCACACAATCAGATAATTTTAAATCTTTAATATATACTTATTTATTTAAAGAGTTTTTTCTTCTTGAATGTACATTTAAATTTAACTTAGATTGCAGAAATTTTTAATTTTCTTTGAAAAATTTTAAAAATTCTTTGCAATTGAAATAGATGTCCTCATTTTTTGAATGTATTATTCCCTTCATTTGTGTAAATGTGTTTAAGAGAAAAGCCATTTTATTTAAGCAAGGAGTTTTTGTGTGGAATTTTGTGTGAGAAATTTCAATCCTTCAGCAATACCATTATACTAACTGTAATTTCTCATCTGTTTAAACTGAGTCCTTTAAAATATCAAAAATTAAAAGGTTTTCTTTTTTCATAAGTGCAAATAATTATCACGATCGTAATTTCAATTAATTATTAGGGGTTTTTTTCTGATCATTCTTGATTTTTTAACTAAGATTGATTTCCTTCAGAGCTTCAGTAACGGTGATCTATCCAATTTATTTTTACGAAAAAAAAAAATTATGATATACCTACTAAGACAATCCATGACTTAAAACAGTGGTGTGCATATAGCGGTCCTCGAAAAAGGTTTCTTTTTATGGGGAGAGGAATTGGCCAAGACAGTCAGAAAATAAAATAGATAGAAAATGCTTTCCATATTTGGATCAACATATACAGGGTGTCCGGGCTTAAAGTATCCAAAAGTTATGGCATTAATACGGAACTACCATCAGAATGTAATAAACTGTTCACCCGTGGATTGGAAACCCCTCGGGAATTTGTTGGGTTAGCCCGATCGGTCGCACATGCGCGCATTATTCGGCAAAGGTAGACGATAAACATTCTACACTAACTTCATCAGTAATGATGGGAATGCCACAGCAAAAGATTTAGTGCGTACTTTGGTTAACGGAATTTGAATCGGTCACGCGTGTAGAATTACGAGTTCAAACAGAATGGATTGTCGATCATCCGACATTAAAATCTATCCACCAATGGGAATGATCTTTAAAGGAGACGGGAACTTGTGTATCTCAAACTGGCAAGTATTCTTAAATTTTCGTGATACGAAACACTGTTGATCGTATGCATGATTCATTTTGTAGGAATCCTGATAAGTCTATTAGGCAGGCCAGTAACAAATTCCATTCTGTTTGAACTCGTCACTGTGCACGTATTGCTGATTTAAATTCCGTTAACCAAAGTACACACTGCATCTTTTGCAGTGGCATCCACATCCCTACTAATGAAGTCAGTGTAGCAAGTTTATCGTCTGCCTTTGCCGAATAATGCATGTACGTGCGGCTGATCGGGCTAGACCCAAAAATTCTCGGAGGGGTTTCAAATCCAAGGATGAACAGTTTATTAATAATGTCATAATTTTTGGATACTTTAAGCCCGGACACCCTGTATTTGTGAGCAAAGTATTTTTTGCATGAAGATCAACAAAGTAACCTGACATTAACCTTCCGGTTGTAATGAGAATTTGAACAAGCAATCCCACACCTGATTTTAAAAAGAATTGTTAAGTATGATAGAGTACATTTTTCTGTTTAAGGTATCCGACTAAGTTCGGAGCTGTGATTTTGAAAAAGCGTATAAATGGATATTATTTATGATATTTAGTGTCATGTAAAATTTTTTTAAGAATAGTATAACAATAAAAAAATTATTTAAGTACAATATTATGACAAAAAATGAACATAAAATGACCCATTTTCAAAATAATCGCCTTTTGTGAAAAATGCTTCTATTATAATAAAATTTTGCCTGTCTATAGCTCAGACCTCTGTACAGAAGCTTAACTAGAATTTTTGAAATATATAACTTAGAAGTGGGTTTATTCATTTTTTACGACAACAGAGGGAAGAAATTTTAATAAAAAAACGCCGATAGTTATTTCAAAGGGTTGTAACTCTGTAAATAATGTGAATTTTTCAAAAATCATAGTTGAGCCTTTATGCAGTGCTCTGAGCTATAGACAGGCAAAATATTATTATAATAGAAGCATTTTTCACAAAAGGAGAACATTTTGAAAAAAGGTCATTCTAATTTTTTGCTTAAATATAGTATTTAAATAATGTTTTGTCAAAATGTCCTTAAATTAATTTTATACATGTATTCTAATCTAAGTGATACTAAATATTATGAAAATTATCTATTTATGCGCCTTTTTAAAATTACGGTTCCGAACGTAGTCGGATACCTTAAGCTAATTCTAAGATTAAGTGGGCTTGCACCTATAGATGATACGAAGTTAGCACGATAAATAAATGTAATAAAACTGCTTCCGTTTTATTTAACATTTTTTTATGGTACAGCTTATACCTTTAATGAGATGCAAAGTTAACAAATAAATGCTAACATTTTTAAAAAAAGGTGCGGTGCTCCGTTATCCTTCACTTCCATACTGTGGCCTTCGAGCCAAAAGAATTACACACCCTGAGTCAGAGTAACCAATTTTTTGATTTACAAAGAATTTTGTACATGAGTTGTAGTATTTCATATCATTTTTAATAATAATATTTTTAACTTTAAAAATAGATTACTCGACTAGTGACATTATGGATTTTAAGAAATTGCTCAAAATGTAATTGTCAGGCAAAATCTTAAAGCTCGCTGGTTCATGAGTAATGTAGACCTTAGAGGAGCCGTAGAGTAAAACACCTACAATTAGACAAACGATCAGGTGAAAAGCTATCAATTTCTTTAATAAAATTGACGTATCTGATAATAAATTGATGAGTAACATTTAAAAATATAATCCTGATTTCAATTTCCACAAACCCAGATCAATCCTAATAAATCCTGTGCTTTCCTTTCATTCCTAAATATGCTCTCTTTTATTTAAATTATTTATCTTTTACTTTTATTCTTAAATTCTCACCATTAACTACTCAATGATTGGTCGAGCTTCTCGCCTAAACTTATTTATAAAAGTAGTTGACCTCTCTGATCAGCTAATCACAGAATCTCCACTCGATACCAACTCATTTTTTTTAACTTTTTACGTTTAAATATTTTCTTTAACTCAGAATTTCTTTGCTGCAACCGGATTGGCTAGGGATCACCCTGCCCACTCCCATCACAAAATAAATTTTTTTAGTCAAGATTTTTCATCAATTTTTATTTTATTTTATTTTACATTTGTAATTTTATTCATATTAAAGTAATTTTTTTTTCTTTTTATTAATTTTTCAATTGTTATATATCTTAATTCTAAATATTATTTATTAAAAACGGCAATTTGAAAGCGTTTTAATATCATGAAAAGTAATGAAAGTAGGGAAGAAGTAAGTGCTCCCATCCCACCAAACTACAATTACAACACTCGACGAGTACCAGTCTAATTTTAAAAAAAAATGTTGTAATACACGCTTTTTAAATAAAAATTTAGCTGGAACTTCATAAGCTGTTTGCGATTAAGAATTCTTGATTTATACAAAAGTCCTACCATCATTTATCGATTCGACAGAATGATGTTTCGAAACTTATCAGTTCGAATTCAGATAAGATAGGTCCATGCATTTGTAAATAGGTATCAGAATAGGAAGCTTTAGAAAACACATAAAGTATCCACTATTCTTAGAAAACTTCTCAGTGGATCACTAATGTCGGAAGTTGTAAGCTCTCTTATATCACTTTTGTAAAGCCATTGTTTAAAATTGGATGGCATGTCCTTTTGTTTTATCGAAACAGATTGATACCAGATTCTTGTATAATTTAGATTGCGTAGCTGTCGTAAGATTAATATGCAGTAAGACAGCTTTGTGTTGTTTGGTTGTATGAAGTAAAAGTAATGAAAATATGTATATAGTATTCGCATTTTAAATGATAGTTACTGTCCGACAGCTTAGTTCTATCGGCTTTTTAAACAATTATGTGTTGACACACATCAATTTTAAGATTAAATTTTTACTCCTTTTTCAACTTATAGAGGTACATTGTACATGATACAAATAACGTTCCATTTCAATCAGATTTTTCACGATAAATTTATTAGTACAATTTAATCGAACCTTTCAAATGATCAATTTTGATTTTACTAAATATTTTATGTCATAATTTTTAGATAAATATTAATCAGAAATCTGACTAAAATACTGAAAGTGGAGGAATTACATTTTTTCAAGAGTATAAATTTATGATATGAATAGAAAAAAAAATTATTTTTCATTCATTCTATAATAATTGAATACATATTTCAGATCTTTATTAGATTTATTTTT
>BMAV01007090.1:0-60925 GCA_019973955.1 Trichonephila inaurata madagascariensis
CTTCTTATCTTCCAAATTCATAAAGGGAAATTTTTTGATACGATTAAAAAGTTATAGTTTTGTTACACTAGTTGTCTTCTTTTGCAAGACTTCACTCCTCTAATTTTTCCCCTCCCCCGCGCCATGCAAGTTTTTGATCGCGTTTAGTTCCAACTTCCCCTCATGATCTTATTTCAAACTCCTCTACCTTTTCTTACTTTCTTCCAAGTGGTTATTTAAAACTTCCTTTCAATAACCGCACGCAGTTATCTTAGAGGTAACGTGTAACGGACTTAAAAATATTATTCTCTTAATCCTTGTTATTAAAAATATATCCCTTCTCTCCTCGTTCCATCAAGATGCGGCAGCCGGTTGAAAGACGGGCTTTGCTGTCATGGAGATGTGACGTCTTTTTCTCTTCGTTTTCCTTCAAAGGCAACAGAAACTAAATCAACTGGGAGTGGTTTCCACCCCCTCCACCAGCGTTATTGCGCTGCATTTAATGTGGACTGCTTTTATTTTTATGTAACTTCAACAAATTGTTCTCTGTTCAAATTATTATGATGAGTGGATAATAGAGCTATCTCTAAGGTTCCACGTAAATGTATAACCGTTACCGTTACCGTTTCGTTTTTTCCCGCTGTAACCCTTTAATTTCAGACGATTTCTTTAAGAAATTTAACCATTTTTCTGTGTAATTTTTTATGCTTTGTCTTCTGGCTATTTTCGAATATGGATATTTCTAAAATGGTGATACTAAGAATATTTATTTCTTAAAGAATAAGTGTTGTGCTTTTAATTATCGCTATAAATCGCTTATTTTCATTTTAAAATGTTTTTTACGTTCTTTGTTCGATGAAATTCGTTTAGAACGAGTAAGTTTCATATTAAAGCTTTCACTAATTTGTAATTGATATTCTAAATTAATTTTAACATACATTTTGTAATTATTTTATTCATAATGAAAAAAAAATGCAATTATATCTATGTGTAATAATCATATAATATTCGTTATTTATGATTGTTTCTTTTTAGCATTTATTTATAAATATTGTTACATATTTTGTTATTTATTTATAATTAATATTGTTATTTAATTTTAACATACATTATGTAATTATTTTATTCATAATGAAAAAAAATGCAATTATTACTATATGTAATATAATCATATAATATTCGTTATTTATAATTGTTTCTTTTAGCATTTATTTATAAATATTATTACATATTTTGTTATTTATTTATAATTATTATCTTATTTATTTATAATTTTATTATCTTATTTATTTATAATTTTATTATCTTATTTATTTATAATTATATTATTTATTTATAATTATCTTATTTATTTATAATTATCTTATTTATTTATAATTATTATCTTATTTATAACTATTTCTGTTGTTTATTTATAGCTATTATGCTGTTTATTTATAGTTATGTATTACGAGTTCTCTTATGCAATATTTTTATTTTTTTACAATTCGACGATTATTCATTATAGTAAAAAATTACTATTTAATTATATTATATGATTATTACTTCTAATAACCGTTATAAAATCGTATTATATGAATATTATATATAATTCCGATAAAATAATATTTTCAGATTATTATATGCTGCTTATAATACTATTATTATATTAGTACATATTACTTTTTTTATTACATAACATTATTATTCATTATTTATTGATTGATTGATCTAGGTTATTAGCAATCTCTTCCTATATCCTTTATTTGAAATACATTTCAATGCATTTCTAAACAATTCTTTTAAATTATTGTGTATCATTTAATTACCGCTAGGCCGCCATATTGATTTCATTCCAGCAACAAGCAGCACTTGGCGCAATTACCCCCGTTATCAAATTAGTTCCGCATTTAAATCTAGCTGGCATACTGCACTTCAGTGATCATTACTATTATGAAATATACATCGGCTTTCATTCCCTGTTGCTTCAACACTTTTAATCACCGGTGATGATTGATTGATACTATTATGAATCGCTTTTTTCGACTTTCTAATATTGCTTGAATGATAATTTAGCTTTTGGCTATTTGCCAAGAGCTCTATTGCGGAACTAGTTTTACGGTAACAATTTAAATTTCTTCGCCTATTATTGGATTTATTTTTACCTATAATTTATTTTTTCGTTCAGAATTAATTTTGTGTGTGTGTGTGCACGCTCCACACAATATAATTCTTTTCTTATAACGTTTTAAGGCTTTTAAAGACCAATTTTCATTCGACAGTTTTCTCGTAAAATCGAGAGTTAAATGCGATGGTTATATTTTAATAATGATCGGTGTTAGAAGATTGGCATAAGCTTTGTTCTAAATTTCTAATTTAAGTTTTTATTTTATCATACATTGTTCTAAGATCATTTAAATCATCTGAGGTTTTAATAGGCGTAATATTTAATAATGATCTGAGGTGGGCTTGAATTAATACAACATTATTACCGTGATGAGATTGAACTATTTCCAATGCTGAATCATAATTTTCATCCTTTATTTCTAAACATTTAATAGCGAATGCGGCACTACTCTATCTACCAGACTTTTCAAATAAATAAGTTTTTCTACTTTTGATAAGTTATTGTCCGATCTGACCCTAGAAATCTAAAAATGTCTACAGATCTCCACATAAAATTTATTCAAACTTCAAACTTAAAAGAGGTAACTTAATGGCTGGGGTGGAAAATGCGAAATTGATTGCGATTGAAACAAAACTTGATTTTGTTGAATGGAATTTTGGGCATTTTGACTACCTAAACTTCGATAGTTTATTTTTATTTGAAGCATGCATTTATTAACGATTAATTCTTCATTATATTTTTCACTAATTTCTATTTCCGTTTAATTGTCATTCACATCAATTAAATTAACACAATCTGATCATCAAGGATTTTAGTGTTATCAATTTTACTTTGTAATAAATTTAATAAATCATCTAATGCAAAACTATCACAACTGAATTCTTACTTTCTTCTATTATTTTCATCAATTTAGTCGTTGATGCTTTAAATGCCGCCTTTTTTTTTCTTAAGATGATCTAATTTCATATTGAAAACAAAAGGTACTCACTCGTTTGAAGAATACTTTCACTAAAATACTGGGTATAATCTACAAGGACAAAGGTATTCCGAAATACTGAAAACCTAAATAACTGAAATATAATAATCCATTCCAATCGCACTTAACACAATTTTTTCACAGCACTGCTTCGCTGCCGAATGTACCATTTATAAAGCGCATATTACTAAACTGAGTGTGTTAGAAAGCTATATATATATATATATAACTTATTACAACAGTGCTTCTCAAACTTTCAATACTTGCGACCCAACTTTCAATCATAATTTTCCTCGCACCCCTCCATACAATAACAATGTTATCAAATGCAATATATATATATATATATATATATAATGTACTTTGATGCTAAAACTACAATACGATCTTAATTATAAACCACTACAATTATCAAGATAAGTATTTTTGTATACGTTACTTTCAAGTAATATGTATTTTAAGTAAGCTATATTTAAGTAATAGATATTTTAAGTAAGTTATTTTTAAGTAACAGATATTTTAAGTAATATATATATATATATATATATATATATATATATATATATATATATTCTTTAAAGTAGTGAGAAAAGTATTATGTTGCTTTTCTTAACAATTTTTAAATTGGAACAGATAACAATTAAAATTCAACGTGTATTTTTATTATGTCAGAATGTATTTTGTTTTGCTTCCTTTAAGGGGTATCCGACTACGTTCGGAGACTTATTTTTAAATTTTCTAAAAATCCCTAAAATTTTTGCATTTTTAATTTCATTTTTATGCACTATAATAAAAAATACAGTTAGAAATAATATACATACATAACAATTTACAAAAATTTTAACTTTTAAAGAAATTTTAGTTAAATTTTGAATTTTTTTCAAATGCTCTATTTTTAAAAATAATTTATATTTTAAAAAAAAATTGCTGCAGCACATTTTTTAAACTACTAATACATACTTAAAACTCTCCTGATTTATATAACACACCTTCAGACTTTGATATTTTATTAAATTTTTTTCTTTCTTTGGGCCCTATTTTTTTTCTGGCTGATTTCGAACGAGGTAAAGAATGTCGTTTTGAGTCATTGACTCGAATGATGACGAAAGATTTGTAGTTACACAAGGTATAGTAACCTGCATTTTTGCCAAGGGCTTTCAATACCTCCCAAAAAACCATTGAAACCCTTATTAAAATATAACGGCAATATAAGCACCCAAAGAGAATGTTTTCAGCTCAATAAAAGCTTCTTTTGGAACAATTTGCCACAAACAGCCATTGAACGACTCATTTGCATTTTGGGTTTTATCATGGAGACACTTCTGTAACAATTGTTTATCACACAATTTCATGTACTCGGGTTTAACTACATTTAAAATTTTTGCAGAAAGACCTGCACTTTTTTCTAAAAATGGTTTGCCGGTTGCTTTTGAGCGCTGGTATGCACACCAACTATCAGCTCCGATTGGACACTGTCCATGCATGGGTTTTTCACGGCTTGAGCAACAGTGAAAAAATGCCGCTATGGTAGCACTTTACATTGCCTCGATGTTATGAGTATTACATCTAATGGCAATGCCATAGTAGTTTTGGATTTTATCGATCATAACATCAGTGAGTTTTCCTTTCCCACCGAGGCTTTTCTGGGTTTTTTTAAGCTTTCTTATAGCCGGATACCTACTCTTTTTTGGATGTGTCCTATACACTCATATTTGTTGACACTGTTGATACCGTACATATCTTTCACTGCAAGGTATCCTTGGGAGTCACCATCACCATAAAATGAACGTATTTCAGATTTCTCGTGGTACAAGAACCCTCGAAGATTCTGTACCCACCGACAGATTCCCAATACGAAGCAGATCAAATGATTCAAGAACATGTATGAAATTTTTGGACTCTTCGGTTCTTCAATGTATTAAATTCTGAAAAATTTTTACTTTTGATCTCCAAACCCTAAAAGCTTCCCAGTGTCAATGGAAAATTGCGGGCCCAAACCATTCAGAGATGAAAACCACGTCTTTCCCAAAATTACCATCAACAGATACTCTACATTCTGCAACTGCCGTTTTGGAACATTTTTAAAAGGTTTTCACCCCCAAAAAGAAAGGCGTCTTTCCCGGGCATCTTTTAGATGTTAAAGTAATGCAGCCAAGAGCTTTTCTACAATACCTTATCCCCTTTTTGCCCCAAAGGCACAATTCAACGTAGCCCCGGTTTTTTAGCAGATGAATATCCTTTCCCAATTACTCGCATTCCAAAAAAAAAATTGCAACTTTAGGGCCCTTTTGCTTTTTTGGGGGTCTCGCGCCCCCTTCTTCAAACCCTCCTCCTATGTTTTTTGGGCCCAGCCACGATTAATGGCAAAACCCCCAACCCAATCCCAAAAGAAGACAAACGGGGGGGAATATGTAAATGAGATTTTAATTTTTTAAAAGGAAAAGAAGTTTTTGATGAGATGGGCGGAAAGGTTTGGGAAAAACAGGTTTGGAATCATTGGATAAAGAGTTAGATGCCCTTATAGCTCTGGAATAAGGATACGTTCATATAAATTAAATTAAAAAAGAAGTCTGAATCTTCTTAGCAAAAATTTAAAGTTATAGGTATTTCCTCAATTGATGAAGGAAGGAGACTCTGAAAAAAGGTAATTTTTTTGTATAGGAAGTTAGATGAATCGGGGGAAATTTTTATTATAATTAAGATAAATGATCTAGTTTGCGCGACCCCTCCTTGAATATAAGGTTTTTGGGGGGTGCTTTTCCCTTTAAAAAAGTTGTCAAATTAAAATTTAAAAGTAATATAAGTTATTCTTAAAAAAAAGGGGGTTGTATTAAGAACCCAATATGTCTCATCATTTAAAATAACCCCACACCTCTGGCTTACGCGGACCCTAATAGACATAGTCATCACAGGAAGGTTATGTCGCAATGGCCCCCGGAACTCCCCTTTTAATTCTGGGTTGGGTTTAATGCAAGGTGGAGGTAACGTCCTACCTGAAATGTATTTTTCAGGGTCCGGGAACTTTTTAGAGTTCTTAGAGTTAATCGAGAACCAAATCAGTTACTTGAAACCCCAAGTAATCTGTCATGTGTTTACTTAAAAAGTCATCTCGGGGGAAGGGCTGGGGGTTGGTATTTTCATTTTTAATTCCGGTGGGGGGTGAAAAAATACAGCCATGGTTTCGCGCAGCTCAAAGGCGGGGTTAGCAAAGGTTTTTCCCGCGGTCAAAAATAAGAAAGAATTCAATAAATTTTTTTAATCCCGTCACAGCGGGAAGAAATCAGGAACCAACTGTTTTTGTATATAATTTATTAAAATCAGGAAGTTTAGGGTGGGAATGCCCCGGGCCCAGAGTTGGTGGATCATATTTTGGTTCAACTCGAACCACAAACCCAGGATTATGGGGAAAGGGGTGCGCAATCCACAGAACACGGTACAGCTTTTGGAAGTCTTGGCTAAATTCGAAGAGGTATTCTTTAAATTTAAAAAGGGGGTTTTCCCCAGAATGATAATATAGAAAAGACGAGGTCAAAATGCGCATAGGATGCCAAATTTTTTGATGCTAATGGGAGAAATTTGGAAATTCGGGAAGTGGGACGTAAACCAAATAACGGTAGAAATAATTTTTACGAGAATAGCCGTCAAAGTAATAGGGGTTCGAGGGGAATATTTTAAAATAGTGATCAGGGGGTTTCAACAACAGGGGTTACTCTTTTCGAAATGAGCGAAATGATAATTTTAATAGAGGGACCATAGAAATGGGGGTTCAAGTGAAAATTTCAGCCCGAGGCGATGGGAATGAAAAGGGGACGTTTTAAAATTTTTAAAAAGGGTTAAAGACCCCAACCTAAAAAAGTATCCAAGAGAAACAATTAAGCTTTTCCAGGTATATCACCCGTAGAATTTCCCCCACTTTCCCTATTTTATTAAATAACACTTTTTTAAAACCCTTTATGGGACCCCGGGGAGCAGATAAACCCTTTTTATATCGGAAAAAGTATATAGAAAAAAATTTTTTTAAAAAAGAAAAATTAAAAATCGCGGGGCCAGAGTAATAACAGCACAGGGTGCAAAATCCCAAAAACATGGGGTTGTAGAATTGAATATTTCGCATCAGAACAATTCGAAAAATTGGTCATTTTTTGGGGTTGACAGTTTTTAGAATCCCCATGTATTCTCTTAAAAAATTTTATAAGTGGGTCGGGATCGTTTTAGTTTTTGATCAAAGGGGGTTGAAAATTAAAAAATTCGCTGGTTAAAAGATAAAAAAAGGTAGAAAAGGGGGAAATTTACACGTTAATGGGTCAGAAATGAAGTTAAAAAATTGGTGGCTAATGTTTTACCGGAAAAAGCTTGGGGAAAAGTATAATTGGAAAAAAAAATTTAATTGTCCCATAATAAAGGATTTAGTACTTACTTCGCGGGAACAATTAAAAACAAAAACCCAAAAAAAATGCCCCAGTATTGGTCATATATATAGATCTTAAAAAACTCGGAAGATAACTCGGTTAATGCAACGATATGTGAGAATTGGCCCCGATTTCCTTTTTAAATTTAAAGGATTGTTTTTTTATGCGAAACACCCCCAACATCATTAGGTGAAATGCGTGAAACTTTCCCCAAAAATCTTTAAGGAATGAAATAATAGAGAATTTCATGACAAAAAAAACTGGACACATGGGAAGATTTAAAACGTATCATAAAATTCAAATTTTTGTTTTTTCCCGTACTAAGAAAATTCATTGATCAATATGTCTCTACACCCCCGTATGTGCCAAAGTTAATAACTATAAAAAGGGTTACCAGCTGGTCGAAAAAATAATTATACCAAATTATCCAAATGAATAGTGACGTTAGATTTGTTAGGCCCGTACCCTATATCGAGAATAAGACGTAATCGCTATTTTTTTGAAAAACCCCGACCCATTTCACCCTGGGCTGAAATTATACCTTTTAAAAAAAGGCCTCATCTCTATAAATAGCGGATTTTTTTTTTGATAATTTTTATATCGCTTTATGGAGCCCCAAAAAAAATTAATAAGTGATAATGGGCCCCCAATTTATACCCGGGGAAATTTTTGAGCACTTAAGTGAAAGATTAGGCATAAGGCATGTGAAGACTTTTTTATATCGACCACAAGAAAAATCGGACTAAAAAGAGTTAATCGAGATAAAAGTACAAATTTTTGCAATTTATGTTAATGATAAACCCGATACTTGGGACCCAATTCTTACGTGAGTTTGCTTCCCGCTATTCTCGGGGTAAAATAAACAACGGGAAAAACACCTGCGGGGTTTTTTTAGGTCGAAAATTGATTACACCTTTTCCCAAAAACTAGTTATGATATCGGAAAGTTCAAAATTCAAAATTCAAAATATAAAAAAAATTTTTGGAAGCTAGACAAAGTACAAAAATTAAACGGGAAAAGGTGGGAAAAATATTATAAAGACGTAGAAAAAAACTTAAAAAAAAAAGGTAAATAAAATTTGGGTCTTATTAGAAACACACCCCTGTAAGTTCAGCAGCAAAAAAGTATGTGCTAAATTTAAACAAAAATTTGGGGGGCCTTATAGGTAATAGAATTTAAAAAAAACAACAATAATATTGTAATATGGAAATAAAGGAAAAAAGATTAACAGTTAATGTAGATCAAATAAGAATATTTTCGTCATAGGAAATGTGACGGGGTTCGAATTAGGAACAGGTACCCCCAAAATAGTATAAAAATCAAGTCGGGGAAACTCGTACTTCGGAAAAAATTACATAAAAAGATTAAATGGGGTCACAATATGGGAAAAAAATCGGCGGGGGGAAACGTAAAGTTAGGGGCCCAAAAGGGGATTGGTAACCAATAAAACCCAATAAAAAAAATACAGAAAAGGACCCATAAACGCAAATCCTGGTCAGATCGTTTCCCCTAGGTTCTTTTGGGGGAGTGTCAGGAAAAAAAAGGAAAAAAGGTACATAAAGGGAAAAAAAGAGATGGTTGGGGCAAGTGGACCACAAAGAAAGTGGCAAAAAAAGGGACAGAATAAAAAAAAAAAGACCTTTTTCACCCAGTACTATTTCTAGAAGTGAAAAAACAGAACAGAAATCAACTGAAGTTCCAGTTTGAACCGACGTACAACCTGAGGCCCCCCGGAGAAAGAACAGGAACCCCCGACCACCCAAAGGGGACACAACGGGGGAAATCAAAAAAAGGGCCAAAAAAAAGGAGTTTTAAACCCTACAACAAGCAAAAAAAAAGAAATTTCAGTGCAGCCGAGGAAAAAAAAAGTAGTAGCACCTCATCGTTGGACGTAATGGTGGGGGGCCGGAATATAAAAATAAAGGTTGTATTGTTTCATTTTTATGATTTTCCCAAAAAGTGGTCGGAAGAATTTTGCAAAAAAAGGTCTCGGGCGGTGCTTAAAAAGTTATAAGGCAAGAAAAAAGTTAAACACTACAATGAGTGTATATTTTTTTTTGGAACTTTTGACTTTTTTTAAATTTTTTTTCTGGAAAAAAAATTGTAATTGCACATTTTTTTGTTTTTTTTGATGTATGACTTCGTGAGATGCAAAAACTCCTTTGGTTTTTTTTTATAATAGTTTATTGAAAATGTTTGTAATTTTTTAATATGTGTATATATATATGTTGTTGTATTGTTACGTATTATGGAGGCATCTGGTTCGGGGAAACGCGGCGTAGTCGGGGGCACTAACAATAATAAAAACAACGCTGCGCGGCTCTTTGGGGGAGTTTTTGGAACCAGATGTGGGGATGGAGATGAAAATTTATTGTGATTTACAAAAATATATAATGCAAAAAAATTGTGAAACTTATTGATTTATGTAAACATAGATTGGAAACAGTGACTCAGAAATTTTTTCATTTCGGGGAGACAGCCCCTGAAAATTGTGATAAAAAACTTCAACCCCGGAAAAATGGAGCAGAAAATCCAGCTCCATATGCAGTGATGATAAAGATGCAAATTTTGGGGTTTTGCCCCCCAAAAAAAAATTTTTTTGGGAATTTAAGTGTATAGTTACTTTAAGTATAAAATATGTAAAAAGTGAGAGTGGGCATGAAAAAGCAGAAATTTTTTAATGTTCCCTAGTTAATGGAGTAAAATTTATTGCCCGATTTTAAAATTTAAATTTAAGTTGAATATTAAATTTAATTCTAAGATAGTAATAAAAATTTAAAAAGGGTGGTAAATTTTGGGAAACTAAAAAAAGTTAAAATGGTATTTAAGATTAAAATTTAAATAAAACTTAAAAAGCGAAAATTCGAAAAAAAAATTTAGGCACGTAATTTTTTAAAGGGAAAGAAACCCTTGGTAAATCACTTTTTTCCCTTGGGGGGTTTGGGTGACGTCTCTCGCGTCCTTCTTCTAACAAAACTCTTATGTTTTTTGGGCCGGCCACGATTAATGGAAAAACCCTTTTTCCAACCCAATCCCAAAAGAAGAAAAAAACGGATAGAATATGTAAATGAGATAAATTTTTTAAAAAGGATAAAGTTTTTGATAAAGGATGGAGCGGCAAATTTAGAGAAAACCCCTTATTGGAATCATTCGGGGATAAAAGAGTTAGATGTCCTATAGCTCTGGAATAAAGGATACGTTCATATAAATTAAATTATAAAAGGCAAATCTTCGTAGCTAAAAATTAATTATGGGGTATTTCCTCAATTGATAAAGGGAAAGGGGAGACTCTGCAAAAGGGTAATTTTTTGTAAAAGGAAGTTAGATGAATCAGTTTTTATTATAATTAAGATAAATGACCCTAGTTGCGCGATCTCCCTTTGGGAATAAAAAGGTTTAGTGGGTGTTAACTCTCACTTTAAAAAAAGTTGTCAATTAAAATTTAAAAGTAATATAAGTTATTCTTAATAAAAGTTGTATTAAGAACCCAATATGTCTCATTTAGATAATCCCACCCTCAAACTTACGCGGATCCTAATAACATAGTCATCACAGGAAGGTTATGTCGCAAGGGCCCCAAAACTACTTTAATTCTGGGTTGGGGGTAATGCAGGTGGAGGTAACGTCCTCCCTGAAATGTATTTTTTTCGGGGGCCCGAGAACATTTTAGGGTTCTTAGATTTTTTTTCGAGAACCAAATACAGTTACTTGAAACCCCCGTTCTGTCATTGCTTATTAAAAAGTCATCTCGGGGGAAAAGGGCTAAAGAAAAAATTTTCGAAAATTTTTGGATGGGGTGTTAGTGAAAAAATACAGCCATGGATTTCGCGCAGCTCAAAATGAATTAGCGAAGGCTTTTCCGCGGTAAAAAAATAAAAAAAATTACAATAAAAATTTTTTATCCCGTCACAGCGGGGAAGAAATCAGGAACCAACTGATTTCGTATATAATTTTTAAAAAATCGAAAAGTTTAGAATTAGGAATGTGGCAATTTGGGGGATCATATTTTGGTTCAACTCAAACCCCAAAACAAACCCAGGATTATGGGGAAAGTGCGCAATCCACGGGAACACGGGTACAGTTTTTTGGAAGTCTTGGCTAAATTCGAAAAAGGGTATTTTTTCCCCAAAATTTAAAAAAAAGGGGTTCACAGAATGATAATATAGAAAAAGAGGGTCAAAATGCCCCTAGGATCCCCCTAATTTTGATGCTAATAGTAGAAACTGGGGGAATTCTGAAGTGGAGTGGACCAAATAACGGTAGAAATAATTTTTACGAGAATAGCCGTAAAAAGTAATAGGGTTCGAGGGGGAATAGATTTCAAAATAGTGACCCAAATTCAACAACGGGGGTTCCTCTTTTTCGAAATGAGCGAAATAAAATTTTAATAGGGGGGAACCATAAAAAGGGGGGGTTCGGGGGTGAAATTTCAGTCGAGGCGATAGGATGAAAAGGGGGACGATTAAATTTTTGAAAAGGTTAAAAATAAACCTAAAAAAAGTAAAAAGGAAACTTAAAAACTTTCTCCGATTGTATATCACCCGAAAGAATTTCCCCCACGTTCTTTTTTTATTAAATAACACATTTTGAAAGCGTTTTATGGGACACCGGGCAGATAAATCATTTATATGGAAAGTATATAAAAAATTTTTTTTTTTATAAGCAAATTAAAATCGCGAGCCCAGGTAATAACAGCACAGGGTGAAAAATCCCAAAAACGGGGGATTGTAGAATTGAATATTCGCATCAGACAATTCAAAAGGAAATTGGTCATTTCATGTGTTGACAGATTTAGAATACCCATGTATTCTCGGTATTGATTTTATAAATTGGGTCAAGGATCTTATTAATTTTGATCAGAAATCGTTGAAAATTAAAAATTCCTGGTTGAAGATAAAAAAGGGTAGATAAAGGGAATTTACCCCGTTAATGGGTCAGAAATGAAGTTAAATATGGGGGCCCTAATGTTTTACCGAAAAGCATGTGGAAAGTATAATTGGAGAAAAATTTAATTTTTCCATAATCAAGGATTTAGTACTTACTTCCGGGAACAATTAATAAAAAAAGAACAGAAAAATAAACCCAGTATTAGGTCATATAAAAGATACTTAGAAAACTGGGGAAGATAACTCGGTTAATGCAACGATATGTGAGGTTGGCCCCACGTTTTCCCCGTTTAATTGAAGGATTGTTTTTTTTATGCGGAAAACGCAACATCATTAGGTGAAATGCGTGTATACTTTCCCCAAAATCTTTAAGGAATGAAATAATGAGAAAGGAAAATTTCATGACAAGCCAATAGTTTTGGACACATGGGAAGATTTAAAACGTATCATAAAATTCGGGACGTTTGTTTTTTCCCCTTACATGAAAAATTCATTGATAAATTTGTTCTACATGCCGTATGTCCAAGTTAATAACTATAAAAACGGGGTTACCAGCTGGTCGTTAAAATAATTATATCAAATTACCCAAATGAGATAGTGACTTTTTAGATTTGTTAGGCCCGTATCCTATATCGAGAATAAGACGTAATCGCTATATTTTGGTAATAACCGATCATTTCAGCAAATGGGCTGAAATTATACCTCAAAAAGGCCTCATCTCGTTTTAAATAGCGGATTTTTTTTTGATAACTTTATATCGCGTTATGGGCTCAATAAAATTAATAAGTGTTTGGCCCCCAATTTATACCCAAAAATTTTTTGAGCACTTAAGTGAAAGATTAGGCATAAGGCAATGTGAAGATTTTGTTGCATATCGACCACAAGCAAATCGGACTGAAAAGGTTAATCGAGATATAGTACAAATGATTGCAATTTATGTTTGATCAACACGATACTTGGGATCAATTCTTACGTGATTTTGCTTACGCTATTCGTACGGCGGGTGAATGAAACAACGGGAAAAACACCTGCTGAATTTTTTTTTAGGTCGAAAATTGATTACACCATTTCAAAAACTAGTTATGATATCGGAAAAGGTTCAAAATTAAAAATTCAAAATAAAAAAAAAATTTTTAAAGGAACCCCTAGACTAAGTACGAAAATTAAACGGGAAAAGGTGGGAAAAATATTATAATAGACGTAAAAAAGACATAAAAAAAAAAGGTAAATGATTGGGTCTTTTTTGAAACACACCCTGTAAATTCAGCACCCTAAAAAAAGTTTTGGTATTTAAAATTTAAAAAAAAAAATTTGGGGGGCCTTATAAGGTAATAAAGTTAAAAACAACAATAATATTTTTTAATAGGGAAATCAGGAAAAAGATTAACAGTTAATGTAGATCAAATAAGAATTTTTCGTCATAGGAAATGTGACGGGGTCAAAATTAGGAAAAAGGTATCCCAAATATATAAAATAAAGTCAGGGAAACTCTTATTTCCCGGAAAAATTTTACATCAAAGTTTAAAATGAGTCACAATAGGGGAAAAGAAAAATCGGCGGTGAAACGTAAGTTAGGGGAAAAAAGGGATTTTAACCAATAAAAATCAATAAAAAAATAAAAGAAAAGGACCCATAAAGCAAAATATTTGGTAAGATCGTTTCCCTAGTTCATTTGGGGTGTCGGGAAAAAGGGAAAAAAGGGAAAAAAGGTACATAAAGGGAAAAAAGAGACCCAGGGTGTCGGGGGCAAGTGGACCACAAAAAAAATTTTGGCAAAAAAGGGACAGAATAATAAAAAAAGGGCCTTTTTTTTCATCAGTACTATTTCTAGAAGTAAAAAAGAAAAAAGAACGGGAATCAACTGAATTTTCCAGATGAACCGAGGGTACAACCTGAGGCCACCCCGGGAAAAGAACAGGAACCCAAAAACCAGCCAAAAGGGACACAAAAAGGGGGAAATCAAGAAAGGGCCGAAAAAGGGAGATTACAAAATACAAAAAAAAAAATTTGGGGGAAAAGGTAACCCTCATCGTTGGGACTTGGGGGGAAAGACCGAATATAAAATCAGGTTGTATTGTTTCATTTTTATGATCTTCCAACAAGTGGCCCGGAAAATTATTGAAAGAAAAAAGGTCTCGGGCGGTGCTTAAAAAAGTTATAAGGCAAGCAAAATTTAAAAACACTACAATGAGTGTATATTTTTTTTTGGAACTTTTGATTTGGGTTAAAAATTTTTCTGGAGAAAACAATTGTAATTGAAATTTGTTTGTTTCGATGTATGACTTCGTGAGATCAAAAACTCCTTTTTTTATTTGTTATAATAGTTTATTAAAAAATTTTTTAATTGGGGTTTTAATATGTGTATATATATATTTTGTTGTATTTTACGTATTATGAGGCATCTGGTTGGGGGAAAAGCGGCTAATCGGGGGCACTAACAAAAATTAAAAACGCCTCCCGGGCTCTTTTGGGATTTTTTGGGAAACCCAGAGTGTGGGGGGGAGAGAAAATTTATTGTGATTTACAAATAATATATAATGCAAAAAAATTGTGAAACTTATTGATATTATGAAAACAAAAGATTGGAAAAAAAGTGACTCAGAAATTTTTTCATTTCAGGGGCAGACCTGAAAATTGTGATAAAATAACTTCAACACGGAAAAATGGAGCAGAAAATCCAGCTCCATATGCAGTGATGAAAAAAGGGTCAAATTTTGGGGTTTTTTGCGCCCCGGGAAAAATTTTTTTTAGAAATTTTAAAAGTGTATAGTTACTTTAAGTATAAATATGAAAAAAAGTGAGAGTGGGCATGAATTAAACAGAAATTTTTTTAATTTTGGGCCCCTGGTTAAGGGAAAGAAAAATTTTTATGCGAGTTTAAATTTTTAAATTTAAGTTGAATATTAAATTTAATTCTAAGATGAGAATGAAAAATTAAAGTCAAGAAAAAATATTGGAAACTAAAAAAAGTTAAAATAAAGGTTTTTAAGATTAAAATTTAAATAAAACTTAAAAGCGAAGAGATTCGAAAAAAAAATTTAGGCACGTAATTTTTTTAAAGGGCAATGAGAACCCTTAAGTAAATCACTTTTTTTCTTCTTGGGGGGGTTGTGAGGGTCTCTCGCGTCCTTCTTCTAACATAACCCCTATGTTTTTTTGGGCCGGCCACGATTAATGGAAAAACCCTTTTTCCAACCCAATCCCAAAAAACCGGATAGAATATGTAAATGAGATATACTTTAAAAGGATAGAAGTTTTTGATGAGATGGGCAGAAAATTTGGGAATAACTTAGTGGGGAATCATTCGGATAAAAGAGTTAGATGTCCTATAGCTCGGGAAAAAGGGAAACCTTTCCCATATAAATTAAATTAAAAAAGGGTCTGAATCTTCGTAGCTAAAATTAAGTTATAGGTACCTCAATTGATAAAGGGGAAGGAGACTCTCCCAAAGGTAATTTTTTGTATAGGAAGTTAGATGAACCCAGTTAATTTATTATAATTAAGAAAAAATGATCTAGTTGCGCGATCTCCTTTGAATAAAAGGTTTTAATTTGGGGTTTAACTCTCACTTTAAGAAAGTTGTCAATTAGAATTAAGTAATATAAGTTATTCTTAAAAAAAAGTTGTATTAAGAATCCAATATGTCTCATCATTTAGATAACCCCACCCTCTAGCTTACGCGGATCCTAATGGGCATAGTCATCACAGGAAGGTTATGTCGCAGTTTAACTTCTTAAGTGATAAAAAAGGGGTATGAAATAACTTTTTGGGCTTTTTTACTGCTACTTTTGGAAGAATCAAACACAGAATTTTCCCTTACATATACATATTTTTTTTTGAAACATTCTGGGCAGCACAAACTGGCAAATACATTTGCCAAAATTTTTTAAGTCAAATATTCTGTTACCTTATAATGTTCCATTTAAACATTCGTTGTTCTAAAAAGGGGTCTTTCAAGTAATTCAGTTTCAGTTCGCTACAAGTCTGAACATTTTTTACTTTGCTTTTTGGGGTTTGTAAATCGTTTCCAGCAAATTTTTCTTCTTCGGGGGAAAATGGCTTAACTCGTTGATTACCCATTATAATTGGGTAAAACAAAAGCGGAATATCACAGAACAATAAAATTTTTTTAATTAAAGCGAAAAGTTAAGTTTTTTTAAAAAAAGAAATGTAACAATAAATTTCTAATACCTAAACCAAAATAAAAAAAAGTGAGGACAAAAAAAACAGATGTTTGGGCCCAAACGTATAAGTCAAAATAAAAAAATTTAAATTTTTGCCAATCGATGGGAAAAAACTTTAAAAATTTTTAGATATTGTTTTTAAATTTATAATGTGATGAAATTTAAAAAAATAGCGGAAAAAAAAATGTTTTTGAAATCTTTTCTTCCGGTTTTTGAATTCACTGCTTCCGGTTTTTTTTTGATAGCGGTAATAATATTTTTAAAACACCTGTTTAAATTTTTTTTAATTATCGCACAGACAAAAAAAAAATCAGATTTAGAAAAAATAATTGTTTTTAATTTTCAAAATGATAAAATAAAAAGAAAATGTGATTTTTTACCAAAAATGACGTTTTTCAACGTAGTCCCGGGTGAAGTAAAGTTTTATAGTTTTTTTAAAAAAAATCATTCCCCGACTTTTTGATATGCTCGCGTCCCCTCGAAGGGTTATCACGCCCCTTTAGGGAGGCGTGTCCCACAGTTTGAGAAACACTGAATTACAACAAATAAATTATCCTCAAATTTTGATTTCACCGGCCAGATAGTTTTTAGGAGTTTAGCTTATGCCTTCACGAAGAGAGATCGTTTTTTTTTAGCTTTTCGACATCGGAAATTCAGCTTTTCTTCTTGCCGCAACCTTCGCTTACCTCTTCGCCGTGCGTCCATTTGTGAATAGGCTTGTTCTTAGGCAAGCGTTTGGATTGAAGCTGGAGTCACTTAGCCGTACTGACGTCACTGCCTTTTTGCACTTTGCTGTGTATGACTGAGCACACAATTTCTACACCGACTTGCTCCATCTGATTACGATCTGGAACTGACTCACGGACATTCTTTTGATTATGGAAAATAAACCTGTATCTGAGGAAGTTTCCACTTCCAATGACCAAGTACAAAATAGCAAATCACCTACCGTGCCACCTAGTGAACGGCCGACAGAGGAATTTATCACTGACAATGCTGCGGCAGTATCTGAGCTGCACAAACTCAGAGCGGCTTATGCAGCCGGCGCTCGCAAGATCGCCATCATTCCATCCACATGAGACGAGTACTGCCACTTCCAAGGGGAACTCCAAAGCATCTGCAACAAACTTATTACCGTTAGGGTCTCTCTAAATATCCCGCTTTTGAATGTCCCGCCAAACCAGGCGGCCCTAGACAAAATAGTTACTAAAAGGGGGTTTTTTCCCAAAACGAAAACGTCTCCTGCCGAAAATAATACTTAAAGGGCAATACAAAAATGATGTTTCCCAAAACGCCCGGGCCAAAAGGGGAAAACCGCAAAAAAAGGGGGACTGTTGACGGGGATGAATTTAGATTACCAGCGAAGGGAAAAAGGCTGCTAAACCCAATGGTAAAACCTTTTCTTTTTCCCCTGCACCCATCTTAATTTCATCCAAATAGCTCTGACCCATCAGCCCCTCCCCCTATACTTTTTTTAACGCTTCGGGAGGTGGAGGAGGTTTAAATTGACACCGAGCAAAAACTGGGGCTGGTCACTTCTGGGGTTTTAAAATTTCCCCCCATTCTTTATCAGCCCAATCCGGGTTGCACCGTCCAATGGTTTTTTGCTCATATCGTTCCTTAGCCGTTACTTAAAGTTTAAATTTAAAGGGGGTTTCCTCCAGAATTTCTGTCCCAAAACTAGGAGAAAAAAATGAAAGCTTGCTACATATTTCAGGCACGAACAAATTGAGTTCAAATCTTTCATGTTAAAATCGGAAAGACAACTTGTTTTGAGAGAACTTCCCACTTCCACCGAACTTGAAGCTGTTAAAAAAGAAATCGAGTCGGAGGGTTTCAAAATTCACAAAATTTCCCGTGTAACTTAATTCCAAAGCAAAGCCCCCATATCACTGATTTACATTTAACTAAGTAACGATCTAAATGCCAACTCAATCTACAATTACGTATATATAATCGGTACTCGTATAGCTTTAGAACTGTTTGAGGGATCCCGTATAGAGGGACCAACCACTGTTGGCGTTGTCAGGGATTCTTCCACAGTTCGGAAATCTGTCACCTCCCAGTGAAGTGATGAAATGTGCAGGACCCAATCAAGCAAAAGACTGTACTTTGCAGTTTGAGGATCCCTTCAAATGCGCAAATTGTGGTGGAGAGTACGCATCTAATTGGAGGCAATGTCCGCGTTTTCCAAAAAGCAAAAAGGCTCCAAACCACCAAAAGAAAGGTGGAAATATTAAAAATAATAATCCGAAGCCCTCCAACAAAAGCAACAATCAAAGGGCTTACTTCCATTTCTAATCAAAATAATGTGCCTAAAATACTTTTAAGTGGCCAAGAAGGATTCTCGTTCGTAATTCCCCTCCCAGTATTTCCCTAATTCCTTTTTATTATACCCAGGCGCCGGGTAGACATATCAGATAAAAAAATACTTCAAAATCAAGAGAAAAAGTGAAATGGCAGTTTTATTATTTGCTGTTATTTTTCATTTTGCTAAATGTTGCATGTCTTGAAAAAAAAACTAAACAATCTGTTTATAGGAACTATTAATTTCTGAAGTATAAAAATTCATTCACGAGAATATGTATTTTAAGATGTGTTTTAATAACGGCATTGTTACTGTTGTTCTTTGTGAAATTACTTCAACTCGGGGGTATCTCTGGACAGCACAATTATTTATATACAAATACAAAAAAACGATCACGGATATTGCACACAGCAAGTCTGACCCAAAAGCAGACAGCAACCGGTCAGCCGTGAACCACGTAGAAGGAATGCCTGAGAGTGAAGCGGGAAAACCACGCGTGGGCGGGTCACACAGTTATCCTTCCGCCAGAAAAAATAGTTCACTCGCTTCACCTCAACATACCCTCCTGAGAGTGATACATTTTTTTTTCAAACAATACTAATATTATAGACATATACACAATACATATAAAATATAAGAATAAACACAGTGACATAAAATCAAGAAAGTAATGAAATTTTTTGCATTGAATATTCTAACTTTTCTACATTCATGGCTTTCGTAAGAAAATCTGCAATTAAAAATTCTGTTTGGATATATTCTAATTTAATTACAATACCTTCAATTAAATCTTTATAAAATGAAAATGTAAGTTCGTATGACTTGATTTATTTGATGAACGGGTACCCTTAATCCATTGAATTGTTGCTTGACTATCTGAATTTAGAGTTACAGCATTATTTATAAATTGTTCACATTTTAATTCAATTAACAAATTTACAATCCACCCGGTCACCAATAGTGCGGCTGTATTGTCGGGACGATAAAACATGAATCTTGGAAGGTGGCGTTGAAACGAGCTGAAAAGTGCTGGTGGAACAGAGGCTGTGCGGCTATTGAAGTGCCGGAGCACAGATGCGGGTGAAGCTATTGAATCGGAGAGACTGCCGGAGTTAGATCATTCTCTGCGTTGGTGTCGCCTTCGTCTCCTCGCGATCTCCAGGGTCTTGGTGAATACGTCCCGCCCACGAAAGTGATTAATGTGATGTGTAGTCACTTCTGTTTGGACGTATTTGCGGAACCATTCTTCTATTAGTCCAAGTCCCTTTCGCGCGGTAAAAATTTCTTTTGAAACTGCGGTGTGGGAACTGCGCGTCGGCATCTTCTGTCGGCTAGATCAAGGGAGGTCAGAGGTTGACTTCCCTTAGACATCAGCCGAGGTGTCCAGCCTGGGATCTTCCCACGAGAAACCATGACCGTTAAAACGTCACTCGTTCCCGACGGGAAATGGCCTTTGTGAATACCGCCGCAATATCTTTACAAATTTCAGAAATAGGAAATAACTCTGTTTCACATGTTGATAAACTTACACTCTTTTGTTTACGACATTCTATAAAATTAATGAATTACCAAGTAAAATTACACCTCCAGAAAATTATTTTCCTTTTTCTGCATTTCCCCAACTAGCATTTAAAACACCAAATTCTTTTCATAAAACAATTTTTTATCTTTTGAGCCCATCAAATAACTTGACACTCGTTTTGCCAAATTGTTATGTCTCTTCTCTGGATTATGAATAAATTGGGATAAATAAGACGTTACAAAGGAAATATCAGGCCAAGTCCCCTATTAGCTAAATATATAAAAGTTCACCAATTAATTCCTGATACATAGTAATATCAATAAATTTATTTGTAGAGGGAAAATTTTTGTCTTCCCCCTTCACAATTGGAGTTTTGACACATTTACAATTTTCTAAATTATGTTTGACTAATAATGAATTAATGTAGTCACACTGGGATAAATAAATACCATTTTCACATTTTTCAATTTCCATGCCTAAATCTTACTAACAATATCTTCATACATTTTATTATTGTTACAAAAAATAGCTAAATCATCTACATACATACATAATATAAGAACACTTTGACTATCAGATTCAATAAAAACACAATTATCAGAAGCTAATTGTTTTAAACCTAAACTTTCTAATTCACACTTTATTTTCATATATCAGTTTCTACCAGATCAGGCAAACATAAATACTTTTCAATTTACATACTTTGTCATCTCCACCACTTTTCATAACCAGGAGGAGGTAACACATACACAGTTTCCTCTAAATCGCCCCATATATATGCAGTTTTTACATCAAAGAAATTAACATTTAATTTTAATTTAGCTGGAAGTGCAATTAGCAACTGAAAAAAGATCCAATATTTCTACAACTGGTGAATACGACTCTGAATAATCTATGTTTTAATTGATTAAACCAGCTGCAACAAGCCTTACAAGCCCAAGCAATCAACACTTTTAAATTAATTGCATTTATTTAACTATGTGCATTATTATATCAAGTTGACAAATATGTACTTTCTAAAAGAAAGTTTCTGCAAAAGCAAAAGTTGGGCAGCAGAAGCTACATGAACTAATTGGCTGGAAGCGCGTGATTATATATTTATATACTATGACATCGCATTAATTTATGAACTAATTGGCCGAAAACACGTGGCTCAGTTATCATGTGACTAATGACGTCACATGAATTTAGTCCATTGCTACAGGCCCATTATTTATATCAAAACTAGACAATACTTCATTTTCTGTATTTTCATTAATTTCGCTTATTTCGGGAGAGATTTCAAAAAACGAGTCAATATCCCACGTTTCATTTTCAATCTCACCTAAATAATTACTACATTTTAAAGATTCATTGAATTTAACTGATCTCTCCTCAATTACTTTTTGATTTTCAATATCATAAATTCGATATCCCTCTCCTTTCTCAGCATATCCTAGCATAATTCCACGTCTTCCTGAACTTCAAATTTATTTCTCAATATTTCCTTTTTCGAACGTGAAATATAGGGCCACACAGCCGAATTTTTTGAGATAATTTAATTTCGGTTTATTACCTGTCCAAAAATTTCTAATGGGGTATTTTCTTTCCCTTTTCGTGGTGTACTAGATACTTAACTTTTTAAATACTTAAGTACTACAATTAATAGTTTCAGCCCAAAATTTTAAAGGAAGCTTACTTTCAAATAATAAAGATCTAGCTGTTTATAGAAGAATACGGTTGGCTCTTTCTGCCTTGCCATTTGATCTACTATTGTATGGAATTGTTTTTACATGAAATATACCTGAATTAGCCAGGTAAGTATCTAGTTGTTCATTTACAATTCTAACCCATTATCAGTTCTATTCTTTTACCCCTTATCAGTTAAATTTTCATATTTGGCTTAATTGAGAAAATATATCAAACACTTCATATTTATTTTTAAGAAATAAGTAGCATACATACCAGAAAAATCACCGTACTACTTCATAAAATATTTTTGCACCACATTATTCATATTAATTGAACCACACAGGTCATGGAGCACTCAAGAATTTGTGAGCTTCACTTATATCAATACTAAGATGAGTTTTTTCTGGTTACTTACTTATATATCGCAAGTCTCCATTATATGAAATTATTATTTGCATTTACTACATCAATATAATCTTTTCATTTTAAGCGATATATTTACTTATATATAAATAACATAACCTGTTATGCCAAATTTCATAATTATTAGTAGATTGGTCAGAAATATAACACTCAGAATTATACATAGGTTCTATAATTTAATTTCTAACCTACCATTATTTTTAAATGCTTTAGTTATTAACTTATTATTTTTATCATATATCAACACACAATTATTTTCTGATTTACTCTTACAACCTTTATCCATTAAACAAGTTACAGACAGTACCATATCTTAATTGGAGTGTTCATGCACTATATTGTGTACTGCTTAGATTAATAGAATTACAATGTTTTGTACTCGCAGTTTTAGCTGAAACGTTTCCAGAGTTCCTTAGCTCGTCATTTTAGAGTTTTTATCGGCTAAATAAATGTCCATCACTTCTGGACTAATATTTTGGAACCACTCAGATTCTTTAGCCATATGACAGGATGCACCACTATCCAGGATCCAGGTATTGTCACAAAGTTTTTCTTCTCGATGGGAAGCTGTAAATACGTGTCCATTTCTAGACGAATTGCTCTTGTGTTATATTCCTTTTGGCTTTGTACTTGGAAAATTTTTGTTTCTACAGTAACAACTTTGCCTGGTGATTTGGTTCTCTACAAATATAGCAATGTCTCGTCTGTTTTCCAATTTTTCTCCTGGAATAAAATGCTTCAGCATTAATCCCCTCCATACGAGTTTTAGATGGTAAGTTGAAAGTTTTTTCTTCTTCCCTTAGAATTTGAAGAACTTGCTCCATAGTTTTTTCCCTCTGAGTTTTTAAAATATCGCGCACTTAGGAGATTTTCCATTCAATCCTCTAACGGTAGACCAATTCCCTCGGCGACACGTCCAATCCTAGGAAGTGACACTTAGTCAATATCTTCCGCTCTCTTGTAATATAATTCCCTACAATTTCGCCGTTTTTCATGACAATGTTCTTGAGTTCATTACCCGCGTCACAATTTTTCGGTCTACGCCTCGGCCGATGAAAGTCGTTCTAATTTTATCCCACATCACTTACGCGTTGTTTTCCACCGCGAACTGCAACGCTTGTTCATCGGTGAGCGATAGCTTAATGTACGATACGGAATCCAAATTTTTAGTCTAAATTTTGTTCTCAACTACATGATAGTGATGATTAATTTTGTACGTGATGTTCCATCTAAAGTATTGCTAGGTACTATACAAATGCAGAAATGAATGGCAAACGAAGCTATTAATAAATTTAGAATTGAGAATTTTAAAGCATGAAGAGCCCGGTGGGAAAAATTTCTGAGAAGGGAAGGATTCTTTTTAATATGGAAACTTTGAATGTGTCAAAAACTTTCTGCAGATTTTGCAGATAAGCTAGTGCAGTTTCATTACCACATCAACGGCTAACGGATAATATATGAGTATATGCTCTATCTATACTGTTAATTCAAAGGATAAAGAAGAAGCGAAATTATTTACAAGATACCAAAAATTATTTGCATTACATTAATGTTGTGCGTTACAGAAAATGGTCATAATTGCCCTCCGTATTTAATTAACGAGTAAATTGGTGCCTCAAAATGAAAATTTTTTCAAAGACGTAATCGTACGAGCTAGGAAAAAGCGGACGGATGGCCGCCGAAATTTTGGAAGATTGAGCTTTGGTGTGGAATAAAAGACAAGAGGCTTTTTAAAAACCTTGAAACATGCTTAGCGTGGACGCATTTAAAGGTTAAAATAATTACGATTTGCTTATGCGCCCATTAGGTACAGAAAGCCTGCTTTAACAAATTATTGTAAGCGGGTAAAACCATCCTCTCTCTTTAACTTCTTCATGGAAAATGACTCAAGCAAATGCTTCGGAAATTGAAAAATGGATATCCCTTGCCCGGAAGAGAATTTCGATGAGACTATATTACATTCTTTTACAAAATGTGATAAAACAAATGCATTGGATAGTAGGGAATACAACAACGGGCTCTCATGAGAGAAAACTGCAACGCCAGTTTCATTTTTAAGAGAGGGCTAGATTGTATCTGTCGTTAACCGTAGTTTAAAGCCCTATGCAAGTAACAGAACATTTTGGTACTGTTTCACTCTCCAAAAGAAGAAGCAGAACAAACAAGTATTTAGGAAAGCATCTCTCTCACACTTTTAAATTCTGCCGAACGATTTTTGTGAATTGACTAAAAATCTCCCATCCATTATTGAGTCGCACTCAATCATGTGGCCCTTAATAGACCTCTGAATTGAAACACAATTGAATGATTTTTATAAATCCTGAATTTTCGGCGTACTTTAAATCAATTTACGTTGGGATTCACAGCTTTTACGTAATAGTAAAACGATTCATTTTTTTTTATCAGAAAAAAAAAGCATGCTTTCAGTCGAAAATTGTGCTTCCCACTATTTGGTAATGAAGGGCTTAGAACACGCTTTAATGCTTTTTTTAGTATAAAAAAGATAATTTGACTAAGTAACGGGTACTTCGTAAAAAGTGCTAAGGTTGAAACTTATCATACGAACTAATGACACGCGCATTGAACAGGAAATATAACTTTTTTACTGATTTGAAGGCCATCTGTGTGTCAGGTCGAGAACTTTTCTCCTTTTCTTCGTATTACCTGAAAAATATTGTAGGCAATCCATAATGATGACATTTATAGTCGTCTCATTCGTTCGACTCTCAGCAGATGATCCCATGTTTTTGCATCAGAACTTTAGGCACAGTTAGGTACATATTTTTATCAATATTTTTAATAAATTTAGATCCCATTCTGTAATGTATTTAAAATAATATATGGTTAAATATTACGCGGTCCATCGCTAAAAGCCCTCATTTAGTCACTCACTCAGAATGATGACATCGAAGTAAAATTGATATGTAAATTTAATTGAACGAGTCAACGATATAGCTAGGCTATTGGTCTCCATCTGATTTTAAATAATTATACATGACTATTCTTATTAATAAAGCAATGGATTCAACTTTCAGTCTTTTCCTTCTCTGACTAAAATAGGACCAAGCAGAAATATTAATCTGAGGGTTATAAACTGTTTTAAAGTATTTTGCTTAAGGATTAGTATTTGCATCATTTTCAGTTTCTTACTTCCCTTTCTAATCAAATAGCTGTGCCTAACATCATTTCAAGCGTCCAAGATGGATGCTAACTCGTAATTGCCTCTTGCCATCTTCTGTTTGTTATATCCTGGTCCCGAAGGTTTTGTGGCTGATTTATTGAAGACCTTTCAGAAAGTGGCTTATAAGGGAAACATTAGACTCGCTGAACCTTTTATCCGAAGTCGCCCTTACATATTTCCCCAGGGACACGCTTATCAGTCCTGGAAGAAGAGCCTTGTTTTATCAATCGATGTACCCGCAATTTGGATAATTCGAGGAAAAATTGGGTTTCCAGTATCGTGAACGACAGATAAAGATGAATAAAATACGTTAAGTTTTTACATTCAACAGCAGCACATAAAGAATTTTTGATAATACTTATTGAAATAGTATCTTTCAGACAGAAATTTACTAAATGAACTACTGAATGGTAGAGTTTTTTTGCAATGGAAGGGAATCTAGTTGCGATCATGGGCCAACTAGGCCCGTTCCGAGGGCCTAGTCTCCATATAGACTAAATAAATTCATGATTCGAATAATTTCAACGGTCAAACTGTATTTTCGGTTATATTCTCCGAAAAATTGGAAATTTTGGACGATATGTCAAATTTCTACATGTGATGACTATCTTTCAAGTATATGCCTAGACCTACCACCATGCACCGTCATTACTCATTTAGTTAAAATGAGCTGATTGATTGTAAGACATTTATTTTTTTATTAGGGTTATCATCTGTACAAGTATTTGACAAAAAAATGCTATGTCCTATCTACTTTTAAGAGACATAGTTGGGGTCTACATTTATGTGGAGGGGCCCATGGCCTCAAAACTCTTAAGACGTCCCTAGATATGGTTTGTACATGGTACGTAAATGCACTCTAGTGAGTGAGCGTTTACTAAGTCACACTATAAAGCAACACGAGGGGTGTTGATGACGGATTTTTCGTCATTTCTCACCACGTCGTGTGACGAGAACTACACTTGAGTTGGCATCACACTCTCTTATCGACCTTACCACATCAATGGAATAACTTTAAGCCTCGACAGATTTAACGTGCATCATTCCCTCTACACGATGGGTCTTCAGTGGCACTTTGGATCGAAGTCATGACACGAAGCCTATAATATCGTGGCCGTGACAAAGAAAATAATGATTTTGGGGACAAATTGTACCTTCATTAAACTAATTTTTTGTTCAAAATTACACTTCAAATCAAACTGGAGTCTGTTCTAGTGTTGTGGAGTAAGGTGGTCAACAAATATAAAACTCAACAGCTTTTATTTATCGAGTTTCAATTTTCAATCTCTATAGGAAAAATGATACAGGACTGAAATTAACAACTCATATCAGTCTAACGTTATAAATGTTTTCTAATTTTTAACATATTGCTTTGAGGCAAAGCCGCATAGGTTCGAACCCTAAAAGGAACTCGGACATCACATTCAATCAAACGAACACGTGTTTCTTTTTAATAAACTTACAGACTCTTATCGAACCATCATACAATCTTTAACTTTACATTCGCTATCTCATTCTCTTTAGATCCTGTAAGATATATTTAATCGTTCTTGTAAACTTATTTTTATGTTCCATGAGTTTGTATGTTGTTTATATTTTTCTGTTTTTATAATTTATTGGTTAAAAATATTAAATGAAAGGGAAAGCTGAACACTCTCAAACCTATTAAGACTTCTTAGATCCCTAAAATAGAATTTCTCTAGGGTAATCGAATATACATTTCATAAATGAGTAACAATAATTTTATTATTAGGATGGTAGCCAATGAAAACTATTCAAATTAATTAGTATACTCATTTTAATTTCAAACGTCTATTAAATATACTTAAATTCAATGTTGGGAATGTCAGATGCAAACATTAAAATTCTCAACAAAATCAACCAGGGTATTCCAATTATATATATTCTTTAGGAATCTCTTTACATTTTGAAACATCTTCTGAGATAATATTCGTATAAGATGTATCATTAATTTTAACCTTTTAATTGCCGAGTCAAAGTTACGTGATTCAACCCCCTTTGACATCGTTTTTTACATAGGCGCGCGTATGCAGTGTAGCAGGGGAAAAGAAAGGCACAAATGAGCACATTTTTTTCTGAAATAAGTAAACACTTTGCAAACACTGTCAAGTTTATTCTATTGCATTCCAAAACCTTTGGAATAGTTTAGTTGCTAGCAGGGCAATGGAAAGAATCGTATTTCGGAAGGATGGATATATACGTCAAAAATACACATACCGTATCGATTGAGCTGGTGGGATATATACGCCGGAGCGCTTTTGGGGTGAAAAAACTTCAATATAAGCTTTATGAAAGTCTCTGAATTGAAAAGGAATAATAAGAAATCTTACAGGTGACAGTTTTGACCAAAAAAATCATTATTCCAAACAGTAATTTGTGTTTTGTACAGGAAAATGAATCTAACTAGTAAGAAAGTGCTTCTCAAACTTTCAATATTTGCGACCCAATTTTCAATTAGAATTTTCATCGCGCCCCCCTCCATACAATAATATAATATATTGAACGCAACAATAATGTACTTTGACTCTATGTGACGAATCTGTACGCGACCTCTAACTAATCCTCTTGGGGAACCTTGGGGCTTGCATTCGCATTTAATTCACAGCCATCCCTCTCAAGAAGAAACCTTGATATTTTTAGATTAGTTTGATTATATAAAGTCAGAGTTTTTGTAATTTAGGGAGAAGGAGGTAATAAGCTGTTACATTCGCTACGCAGGTGAGATTGAATGAAGTTGATTTCCGTAGCTAAAGATTAAAGGTGGTGTTTGACCATTGTATTAAATAAGTCTATTTGAGGTTAGTAATCAGCGATAGATTAGGTTGAGTTAAATTAGTTACTTGCGCTTATTTGATTAATATTCATTGCTTTCTCTCTGCTACTCCTTTGACATTCAGTTAGAGAAATAATTGTTGTTGGTTAGTGTGTTTGAGTAAATAAATAATTGTTTTTATGGAAGTTTATGGTTCTGCTTTCAATCCTCCTACACCCTTTGGTAAGCAAAACGATTAGGGAACAACTTAAGGCGTAAGTCGCTCACATCTATAGCTGCAATATATAGTTTTAAGTATAAAACTTACAAATTAGCAAGATAAGTATTAAATTCTGTGTATAATTTGAATATGACAAGCTCAGGGAGGCACTAGTATTAATTAAACTTATTCTTAACTTAATATTGATAAATTAATGATCAAATATATTGTGTAGTACTCATACATTTATATTATATCAGTAAGTACTTATCAAAAAGGCTTATTTTGTTTTGTTTATTATTATTATTATGTGTGTTTTATATTTGTATTTTTCTTGCTTCCTTTCTCAGTACATTAATAATTTAAATAAACTTTTATTTTCGACTTATCGATATTCTTGAGCCCCACACGTAGGGTTATCATGATCCCGAGTTTGAGGAAAACTGCACTAAGAAGAGATGGAAACATTTTTTTTGACAGCAAAAAATCAGAGAGAAAATAATGTTTCAATAGTTCTAGAAAAGAAGATTTGAAATGAAAACAATGGTCAATATTTTTTTGTAACAAAACAAGAAAAAAATTGTTCCCGAAATATATATAATTCAAATAGCAAAGATATTAAGAGGACTTTGGGGAAGAGGTGTGAATATTTAAAATGAAAAAGCGAAATAGCAATTTTTTGAATGACATTTCTGATTAGCATAAAATATCTTGCCTTCATAGCTTGTTCTTTTAAACATATATTTTTGCAATATTTTCTACTTTATTATGATGACGAAAAATGCATTCAAGTATAACCTGTTCAATAGCTTCTAAAACCCTCATAACATTTAATGTCCTACACAAGACATATGAAATGTTATTGTATTTTCTGTGTGAAATATTGCACCACTTTAAAATACTTATGTTATTGAAAATATTTTATTAAACTTCTTTATAATTATGAACAACGGACAATGCATTATTATACAAATAAAAATATTCAATAAAATGTTGTAAAAATCGTCATATTAGTTGGTGTTTTAACATTCGGATAAATTTATTGAATTGTTTTACATATTTTTTAATGTGTAAATTATTTATAATTTAACAGAATATCTCATAAAACCATCATTCATTAATGTATTAAATACTTATTACAGTGCAATACAATTATATTTATACTGAGAACAGCAATGTTCATAAAATGACTCTTAAAAATATGGGCAATTGTAATTTGTGATATTTTGATTTAATCAACTGTAATTGATAAAAGAGATTTTGAATTTGTATTTTGATTCAAATTTTGTATTTAATGAAGACTTATTTACATTTATCAATAATTTAAATATTAAGTATCATTTACTTCAATTATAACGTGACTAACTTTATTAAATATAAGAGCGAAGATATCTATTACACATTCACAGTTTTTAAAGTAGTTCCGCTGAACTGGAGAACATTCGTTTTTCTTCTCAAAACAAACCGAAAACAAATCATTCCTTTGTAATCTCTACAGTACCTTTTCATCGTAGTTTATTCCTGTTCGTTCTTCGTTCGTAGTTTATTATCTTCCTGTTTCGTGCTGAGGGAAAATGTTAAAAGGTTTCACATTCAGAAATGGACTTTGAGTAAAGGACGCCAAAGCTCCGAAGTCCCCATTACTCTGTTTCTCGTCCAATTTGAGACTAGTTTGAAGAGAACTCTTTTTACATATCCAACCACTTTGATGCAATATTATTCACGTTGAAATGGGAATGTAAACCGTGTTCAGCTGCTGAAAGGGTTACTTAAGAAGGAATCTTCGTTTATTTTACTTTGACTTAGAAACATTGACGCATAATCCCCAGAACCTTTGGATACTTCGGAACAGATTATTAATGCTGTTCGATTATTTCTGGAAGATATCAGTTCATTGCTGCTACACATGGATGATTTATACAAAATATTTCACATGGACTGCTCAAAAACTAAAACGACACTTAAACATTATGACATTGATTTTTCTACTGATAATTGTTGATAAATGGGATATTTCTGCATTTCAAAGCTGTAAGGTCTATCGCCCATCCTGTATAATGGTTAGCGACGCCGACTACTGTGCCGTAGGGCCTGTGTTCGAATTCGGGGGAAGGACATGAATGTTTGTAAATGTATAGTGCCTTCGTGGTATGGGGGGTACTCTAAACAACCGTCGAGCCGCAAGTCCTCTCGTAAGGTAGGTTTCAAGGAATGAGAGGTGGGAGGCCCCTGACCCTACCCCAGGGTGTTCTCTCTCAAAATTGCGGTGTAACCGAGCTAAGTCATACTGTCACCAGTATGGTGCTCAAGGCTAAGGCCAACGACAGGCGTACATCTAACCCCTTACCATGATGAATTTCGTGGGGCTCGATCTTACTACGTCCGACAGGTGACATTAGCAGCAACAACAACAAAGCTGTAAGGTCTTAACTTATGTAATGAAATACAAAAGACGTTCTCCAAAAGTAAAAATTAACGGGTTCTATTCGCGATTCTATGACTAATCATCTAGGGAAAATGCTTTTTATAATGTTATGCAGCTATAAAATTTCTGTCTGTAAAGGAACCGCAATTTATGTTAATGAGAGTAACTATTTAGGGCAAGTGAAGAGGGAAGTTGATGATGGTGATTGCTATAAAACGTAGACTAAGAAATTAATTACAGAAGCTAATATTGGAATCAGTTCATGGTGAAAGAATTCAACGAGCTGTTCAAGGACTAATGTTATCGTTGAAATTAATCTATTGATAAGTATAAGATACAAATTCTTGATATTTAGATTACTATTAAAGCTAACATACTTTCCGTAACTTAGGTCGAATTTAGACAGCGATTAGAAAGTTATAATAAAGTGTATATTTTAAGAAAATGTCTATTTTTTGGGAACCCCTTTCACTTTAAAGGGGAGAATCAAACGCAAAATTTCTCCTTTTTTTTTTTTCACGAAAACTGAAAAAAATCAATGATGCCAACAACTACGCATGTAGCACTGTTTTCGACAGAGCCGCCGCCGACATTGAGGGACGTGCAATCAGGAAGAAGAACCACTCTCTTAAAACCCGGTGATCTGCGATGCAGGGAATTGTCATAAAGCCTGATACAACCTAGCATTGTTTTGGAAGGTAGGTGCCGAAAATGCGATTTTCAATTAAAGTAATCGGTAAAAGCCTGATGGAGTAACGTTGTTTACATTCATGGATGTGGAGAGATGCTCATTTAATACTCATACTCGACATTCTGCTTCCTTCAGAGGACATGTATCACCAGTGACTAACCATGTTGACAAACCATGACCTCTACATAAAAAAATCGGTCACTAAGCGTATTTAGATTGACAGGAACACTACTTCATACCGGATGTACTTCAATTGGACTCGACGTTGTCAGCACACATCTGCTTGCCATCGTGAATTGTCCTCGAATGAACTTGAGCACGCCGATCTGCTGCTGCTTTCATGTGTCATTTCTTCTACGTCGATGCTCTCTCCATCGTTGCCCCAGAAATGGAAGTAGCTTTTTTGTATAGCGATTTTTTTTCACCTGATATCATATTCCCTTTAAAAAAAATTACGAAACGTACTACCGTAATTTCTTTAGATGTTGTTTAATTCATTTAGCCAGTTGCAAGTTATTATTATTTGTTAGATTGATTCGAAAGGATTGCAGTAGATGTGTCCAAATTTTCGAAGTGCATATTGATTCTGGAGGAGGAATGTAGGAAAAATAAGAATTTAGAATTTGAGTGCACAAAGGACTTGTACACAATTTATATTAATATTTTACTCTTCTTCAAATAATGAAGAGATAATTAAGTTTCTGAATGACAAAAATGGCCTTCCTTAAATCTACAAGTTTACCAGAAAAACAAGTAATATAAAAAAATAATTTTTAAGTTAATTCTTACTTAGATCAACAACGAAAAATTTATTTTAGCTACTTTTTATTAAATAGTTACAATTAATATAAAAATGTACATACATAGGACAGAATCATAACATTAAGTGGTAATTAGTGTTTTTAATTATCATTAAAGTATCGTATTGTCCTTTTAATTTCAGTCCAACTGAATGCTTTAACACGTGAGAAAAAACCTTTTCAAGTTTTGACACAACTCGCCAAAAGGGTCGCTAAGTCGCCAACGTGGCTGTATTTGTAATTCTTTAAATAATTAGTTTTAATTCATTAATTTTTATTAAATATAATTAAATTATTGTATTGTCATCCAAAATGATCCTGTATATAAAATTTCAGCTCAATTCAGGGCTTTAAAATGTATTTTATTAACGATTGAAAATTCCACCAAGATAAATAAATAAATATACAAATATATAAATAAATAAATATATAGACAGTGCGAGCTAATAGTAGGAATTGAATGACTCTCTATTTCATTCGGTACTAATAGATCAACAGGTTTGAAATTTAGCAGGCACAATTTTTTTTTGTTGAATAGAGATTCACTGATTCCAACGGGGTACTGTGGGAGCGGTATCTGTATAGATTTCATTATTCAAAAATTGGAATTTTTTATCTATAAAATCCAGTTTCTGGATGATTAGGCTTATAAACTTGGAATTTGTCAAACATGTTTTTTAGAACAAATCCAATTAAAATGGTGCATCAGGGAAGTGACTAAGTGAAGGGAGGCTTCGTGGACGTACATGATTAGTATAATTCTATTTTAGAAATTCCAGTAAAATCCTTTTTAATACAAGAGGCCCGAAATTTAAGAATATTTTTTCAATACAATCATAAACCAATGAGCTAGGACTTAAGAATCAATAACCTAAGAAGAATATATTTTCTTGAAATGTTATAAAATACCCAGCGAAGTGAATGGATGGTGTCAAGACGTTTTGAAATATCTCGAATTGTTTTCTGCATAAATGTATCCGTTCCAAAACCAAGTAACTGATGTAACATTTTCAAAGAGATTGAATGCATTCTAAATCAGTTTTCCGCACTGACGCGTCACGGAGAAGAAAACGAAATTTGATATTTCTAATCATTATAAAAGATTTCTCTGTGTCGACAAAATGTAATGCCATCTTACATTTCTTAAAATTTAAAACATATTTTGAGAAATGCATTTTCCAAAGAAGAATGTAGAATAACTGTTTCATATTCACTATTAAGTTATAAAATTGGATTTTCTGATATCATAGTAAGAATTTGAAGATTTGCACGAGAATATCGGAGAAATTCTTGAACGGGCATTTTAAGAAAGGTAACGCGAGATATTTAATATATTCTGAGGATATATATTTATAGTTCTCAAAATTATATTATGCTAATTCCGGATGGTTTCGAGATGTACAAAATCATTTCAATTTTGTCCCAAGTAGCTTCATTTGCCTACGAGTAACTTAATATTAATATTCGTACATCAAATAGGTTGTGAAGGAGTATTCATTCAAGCATGCATCATCTTGAAAGATTTGTTTTCGTTATCTAAGCAAAATTTTAAAAGAAAGATTTAAAATGGAGTCATATATAGAGTAATAAACGACAAAACAACATTTTAAAAGGAGATCGACAAATTAATGATAAAATTAATGAAACTATATAATAGCCTGATTTTCTATTTAAAAAATTCATCATTTTCTTTTAAATTTACTTTTAATAATTAATATTGTAATCTTCAAAGCTCATAAGATTAAGACTTAACAATATTTTATTTTATTACATAAGCAGTTTTTTGCATATGCCAATATTAAAACTACGTTTGAAATATTTCTCGAGAATTTTCACGTTACAGTACTAGAAATATATGGAAATTGTATAAATTACTAAACCCTCCCTCCCAAAAAAATGACTGAATCGCACGAGAAAACTAATCATGCCAGAAAAGTAGATTAAACGTAATACCATATTTTAATATTTGTAACTATCCCTCCTTATTAATTAAATTCAGGGATTTTTGAAGAGAAGAATAATTACTGTAAAATTCATTGTGTTAAATGGCATTTTAAGAAATTTCAAGTAAAAACGTACAGCCAGAAACTTTGCTGATTATTTTTATTTACTTTTATTTTACGGAAAAAAAATTCTTTTGATTCTATGAGGGGAGAATTATAATGTTTAAAATGGGACGAAAAGCGCAATGACAAGATTTAATGCTAAAATTCAACAGGTTCCCGATGTATGGCGAGAGGTGGGTGGTTGAACCCCCAATATCGCCCTCGTACATACCACTAATACCGAGACAAACTAATGTTCTAAAAATTTCTATTGAATTCCTAAACATTTCAAGAGTTACTATTGAATTCTTAGTATTAATTTCTAATGAAACGATTAATCACCTTCAATGATAAGATATTAATTTGAAAGAAATTAATTTCGGTTCGAATAGTTTTTGTAGTGCCTCTAAAGAAATCCGGCAATTTCCGTATTTTCCGTATCACAAACGATCATAAGTAGATCAGTTCAGAAGACGTTTGGCTCCATTTTGAAACCTGTACATTTCAATTAATGCTTAAGATTTCCGACTACGTTCGGAACCGTGATTTTAAAAAAAGTGCATAAATTGGATAATTTTCATGATATTTAGTGTCACTTAGATTAGAATATATGTATAAAGTTGTTTTGGCAAAAAAATTATTTAAGTACAATATTTCAGCAAAAAATTAACTTAGAATAACCTTTTTTCAAAATGTTCTCCTTTTGTGAAAAATGCTTCTATTATAATAATATTTTACCTGTATATCGCAGACCTCTGTACAAAGTCTCAACTATGAGTTTGGAAAAATTCACATTATTTTCAGAGTTACAACCCATTGAAACAATTATCGGCGGGTTTTTTTCTTAAAATTTCTTCTCTCTGTAGTCGTAAAACAGGAATAAACCCACTTCTAAATTATTTATTTCAAAAATTCTAGTTGAGTCTTTATACAGAGGTCTGAGCTATAGACAGGCAAAATATTATAATAATAGAAGTATTTTTCACAAAAGGAGAATATTTTGAAAATTGGTCATTCTGTGTTCACTTTTTGCCAAAATATTGTACTTAAATAATTTTTTATTGTAATACTATTCTTAAAGCAATTTTATATACATTTTCTAATCTATGTGACAGTAAATATCATAAATATTATCCATTTATACGTTTTTGCAAAATCACAGTTCCAATCGTAGTCGTATACCTTAAAAAATTGTAAGTTAAAAAGAGAAATTTTTTTTCTGAGGAAAATGTAGTGCTAAAAACAACACTGACAGTCGTTGTGAAGTGTACACGTCACTTTTCAGTGGTATTCGAGCAATAGTAAGAGTTCAGTAAATCTGGCTTTTCATTGAAGACAAAAATAATTTTTCTGAAACGTAATATATAATTTTTAATGATGTGATTAGATAAATACCCCTAGGAATAGCGCTGATTTAAATAATGGTACTATTTTTGCTATGTAAATTCATTAGTTAAAGTTAATTTATTTCAAATAATAGGTATGTAATTTTGTGTTATTAAAAACGCCATTGATGTGTTTGCTCAAGCGAATAAAAAACACGCATCACTCAAAAAGTTTCTTGTAATTAACGTAAAATTGGTTTTTATAAGAAACAATAAAATATTGCGAGAGAACATCTTTGAAAATATTCAAACTTTAGTTTATTTAATATTAATAAATTAATCACCCTTAAAAAGAATAAGAATCCTGACTTAAAGTGATGAAAAAAAAGTCTCCTTAGAAATAACAACACTATAAACATTGATGTAACGTATGTATTATATTTATAAAACATTAAAATAAATCTGTATATAAATTTTATCAATAAAAATTTTTAACTACTTATGACTGCAAAAAAAATAGGACTTAAAAAAATTATTATTAAAATTACCGTTAATTTGTTTGTTTTTATAATGATGGATATAAACATTACGATTAAATATTCTACATAAAAATCACAGTTTCAAAAATGCTTTCTCTGTAATGAGAAAACACAAACCCACACATTCTCATCAAACATTACACGATAAATGAACGTAACGTATGAATAGAAACTGGATATTGTGATTGTGCAAATGTAGAACAATTACATATTAAAAAACAGAAAAAAAAAATGTCCTACCTCATTTTTTTCCCTATGTAGATGTACGAACATATTTTTGTTTTGAATCCGGTAAGAAAATCTTTTATTTGCTGATGAACTGTTAAAAGCAAAAGCAAAGTAGGTAATTAAAAGATTATTACAAACTATTTATCAATTTCATGATTCTTATTCTAATTTAAATCGAAATTTATACATAAATTTAAAGAAAGTAGTTTGTGAAAGAATATAATATAAACTGTGTTACTTAAAATTAAATATTTATTTTATATGGACTTTTGGCCTAAAAAGTACCCAAAACATATTCAATAGAAAAAGTTTTTCATAAAAATGAAATGAGAAATTCTAATATGCCACTGCAGTATATTTTAATTTCATAACATAGAAACATACTCTATTTAATTCCATAACATAGAATAATAATTTTAAAGTAAATTTCTATAAAGCGTATCGTAAAAATTAAATTATGCATAAAATCATAGTTACACTTTTGGATTACACACATTGGATTTTCTGTTCTAATTTTAACCTTTTTTCTTTCAAAGGGTTGCACTTACGCTGACGCAAGTGTGGGCCTTTTGTGAAGAGAATTTTCTACTTTTAGAATATCAAAGGAAAAATATTGTTGAATAAAAAGATAGATGAAAAAAAAGAAGAAAGAAAATCCCTTCTGATCTAAAGATATTCTTTAGTAAAAGCTCTGCAAGCCGTCTTTGAATGGGATCAAATTCCAGACATCTCACAGTTCAAATTTCAGAAAGATGACCACAACATGTAAAGGAGTTGTCAAAGGCATTTTTGAAAAATATTTCTTTAGTCACTGTTCGTGTAAGAACTTTTATGAATAGTAGCTTTTTTCATACAAACCTTATAGAAAAATATGTCTGTGGCACATAAGGGTTCTTTGTAACAATTTATATTTCGTATATCCCGAAATTTCAAATCAGGAAAGTTGTATTTGAATTGGAAATAAAACAGTTTTTTTCAAAGTCTTACATGCAGTTTTATCTTAGAAGATTTTTACAACTTCTAACACCAACAAGTACTTTTTTTAATTACCGACCAGAACAAATTTAATGAAATTGTCTCATAATTAAAGCAATGATTTCGGAAACAGACGTTATCTGAATTAATAATCGTGTGTACTTGACTAATTTATGGATCATATATATTCCTCGTTTTGGTCTTAAAACTTTAATAAAATTTCATTAACTCTTTTACTGAAAGCTTTTAAGTGAAATAATATTGCAAATACAAACAAAACTGCCCGTATTTAATTAAATTTTAAAAAATGAAAAGACTATTATTTTAACAATATTTGGGAAAATTCGAATGTGTATTCGTGAACACCCGTGTGTGTACCCATATAAAACCCGTGAATGCCCTCGAGTATACCCATGAAAAACTGTTAAAATTGAGATAATAATGCATAAAAGTTTGTGATAGAGCCTAAATAGTGATGCCACTCAAAAGCTAGGATTTCTGGATAGCCCTACAAAAAATAATAATAAACACTTCCTCAAAATTTTCTTTGAAACTATGCACATAAAGACTTGCAGAAAAAGTTATCCAAGATCTAGAAAATATAACTTCATACAAAAAAAAAAAAAAAAATTAGTGTTTTACTAACATAGTACTGAGCAGACGAAAATGGTTCGTGTTCGAATATCGCAATTTGATATACATTCTTTCTTTTATTTCATCTTTCAAATATAGGTAAAAGAAAATTAAACTAAACGAAAAAACAAAAGCGCAAAGAATTTCGACTCCCTGCTACTTAAAAAGTAAGACATAATTATTTAAAAAGAACTATAAGTGCACCCTATATATTTTATAAAAATTGGCGCGTTTATATTATAAGAGATTTCTCCATCATAAAAATTAATTTAAGAAGATCTTTACTGTATTACAAGCATCCCAAGGAAAGCTGTTCTGTATACCATATTGTGTTTTTTATCGATTCCAAACCTGTCATTTTGTCTCTTATAAGCTCAGGGTATAATGAAAATGAACTAGTTCTTTCCTGTAGAATTAAGTTAATTGAATTTGGGAAGTCTAATGAAATAATTCCCCCCCCCCTCCAGGGGATTCCCAGCCATCGTGACATTCCTGGAAATGAGCAGGCAGATAGGTTTGCTAAAGCGAGATGCCCCATGCCCCAACCCTACTTCTCTTTGCCTCTGCTTAACATAAAACGAATCATTTACAGTAAACTGCAAATAATAGAGCCTCCTTGTATGTCGATTCAGCTACAGGTAAGAAGTGGAGTATCTTGTTCAACAAAAGTGGTAGAGTTCCCAGTTCCCTGCCTCGATCTGCTGGAGTTGCGTGCTTTCGTTTACTTACTGGACATGATTATTTGCAGAAGCATTTACATCGCATTAGAGCAAAGGATTCGGCTTAATGCCTTCTGTGCCACCAGGGTGAAATGGATGATGACCACCTCAGTGACTACCCATTTGTTTTAAAGTTTATTAAAAACAACTCTACGGAGACTAATTTTAATTCTTTTTAAGCTTCGTCATCATTCTATTGGGCTACTCGACAACTCATGGAAGAGATGCCGAAGATGGACGTAGGATAAAAAAAAGTACCCAAGTTCATGATAATATAATTTGTTCGATACTGTCTACCTATAAAAAATATATTATTGACTTTCTTAGAATACAGCTACATCTTATATATGAAACTATCTTTAATTTCTCAACAACTTCTTTTCTGTCTCTAATTTAACAATCCTCCTCAGCATCTTAAGAAAAGTAAAACCTTTTGAGAGAATGCATTTGTCAGAAAAACCCTTTCTCCTACTTTTTGAATTTGATTACACTATAGCAGAATTCCTGGAATTTCCTGGTATGATTCCTCTTTGTTTATAGATGCCCAACTGTAAATTAACTTTTTTTCACTCATAAATAAATAGTATATAATGATCTGAACAAAAAAAGAAAAAAGTCTTAGAAATTTTGTGAAATTGTTGTGAAATGTACGTTTTTTTCTTAGACGTTTAATTTTGAAAGTATAAGTGTTTTCTAATCCCTAAGCCTTTTTTTTTATTCTGGATAGAGCCTTGAAATTTTTTGTATATACTTCCAAACGTATGCTCTGTAAAGGTTAGTAAGGATTTAGGATTGAGATCTCTACTTAATATTTTTTTTTAAAAGCTCAAGTTACCATTTTAAAAAAATTCGTTTTTCTTCTCAGGTTTAGGTAGAAAAATAATTATTAACAGTAACATAAAAAAAAAATTTATAAGTCTCACTTCGTATTTAGATCAACAAAGAAAAATTTTATTTTAGCTACTTTTTAATAAATAGTTACAATTAATATAAGTACGTATACACACATGACAGAATCACAACAATAAAGGGTAATTAATTTTATTAATTGTCATTAATGTTTCGTATTGTCTTCCAAAACAATGGTGTGTATAAAATTTCAGTTCAACTGAATGCTTTAAAACATGAGAAAAAAAATCTTTTAAAGTTTTGACCCAAGTCGTTAAAAATGAAACCAAAATGGCTGTATCTGTAGTTCTTTAAATAAATAATTTCAGTAAATTAAATTTAATTAATTATAATTAAAATATCGTATTTTTACCCAAAACAATAGTGTATAGAAAATTTCAACTCAAGGAAGTGCCTTAAAATATGAGAGAAAAACCTTTTCACATGTTTTGACACAAGTCGCCAAAAATGATGCCAACGTGGCTGTTTTTTAATTCTTTGAATAATTAGTTTTAATCAATTAATTTTAATTAATTATAATTAAATTACTATATTGCAATCCAAAATAATAATGCATATAAAAGTTAAGCTCAATTGAGCGCTTTGAATTGTATTTTATTAACGATTGAAAATTCCACCAAGATAAATAAATAAATATTTAGAGAGTATGAGCTAATAGTAGAATTGAAAAATCAACAATGGAATATATTTTTAAATCCATATACTAACTTTTGTTCACAATAATTTAAGAAAAATAAAAAAAAAATTAAGAAGTGAGCAATTTATAAAAATTTGAAAAAAACTTAAAAAACTATTAATTTTTTAAAAATTATAAAATACTGGCTTGTCATACTGACTTTTCATTTACAGAATCAACTTAATAATATAATCTGAATATAATAAAAAAATAAATAAATATTTTCACTGTTACTCTCTTTAAAAAAGTTTTTAAAAAAGGATACTGTGTAAACTTAAATACTTAATTGCCTATCTCACCGCTTTTATTCTTCCTAGATGATTTGGAATTGGCATATGTCCGGTTTTTTCAACCCAACTACTACTCTAGAAAATCGCGTTTGTTTGGCTGCGCTCCTTATGGGGCTCATCATCTCTTCCAGGCGGTAGCTATTATCGCGATTTTCTCCGACTCAATGTGGTTTGTGACGTAATGTTCTATGGTGATATTTCGTCCCCATGATTCTCCCTGTCACTCCTCTGAATTTGTCAGTCGAATTCGGCAACACCCTGTGCCGCGGTAGACTTGTGGTCAAGGTTACAGCCTTGTGGCTGGCGTGTCATGAGTTCGATCTGGGTACCACTGAAGAAGGTGTAGGGAAGCGATACACGTTATCGAGGCTAAAGCATACTCCCATGGGTGTGGTAGTTAGGAGAAGAGTGTCGTCCTCGGCACTTGAACATGGTTCAAAATTCTGAGGTGTGTCGCCTTAAGCCCTCGAGTAGATGATCAGTGAGACGTTATTATTCATTCACTGGGCAACACCCTGCATTAATACTATTTCACTTAATCAGTGATTCAGTAACCATGGAAACCGACTGCACCACGAGATAAAGGATCTTATAGTGATAATGATTTGCAACTGAAAACCTTTTGTTTATTTTGTAATAAAACTTGGGAAAGAGTGATTGTACGTATTGGCCCTAAGTAAACCGGAAACATAAATTCTGCAATGCGATAAATGTCTTTTAAAAATTAGACGAAATCCTAAATAAGTGCCTCAGAGATGATAGACAAAATTCTTTTCATAAAATAGAAAAACGATCAACTAAAAGATTTCCAATCCGTTGCACATTTCTACTCCACGCAAGTCTGTGCATTGATTGGTGGGCATCCAAACCTTTACAAGGATTCATACACACACGTGCGCTATTCCCAAACAATTAAGAACCGAGAACAACATGATTATCGAAAATCATTCGACACTGTTTCTGCCTATTTTATTTAGTTAACAAAGTTTCCTGAGAGAGAAAGAACTTCTTTGATTAATGTGTTTAGTTTGAAGTTAATTTTTTTCCATAAGCAAGCAAAAAGGAAGAGATTAATTTAATGGTTTCTTAGCTTTTAATCATTAGAAAAGTAATCAAATAGACTCTTAGTTTATTGTAGTAAAAGAATTGAATTATGCTTTGAAAGGCTTTAAGGCTTTAATTAAGGCTTTGAAATATACTTGTTAAAAACTATTTTTTGATTATTTTTGTAAGCTGAATAGGAATAAATGTTTTAACTTGAAACATATCATATTAGCCCAGCGTTTTTCAAATTGGTGGGTGGAGGGGTAACAGCCTTACGTGGGGGACGAGCATATCGAAAAGTTGAAAAAAAAAGATTTAAAATAATTAAAAAATTACTGAAAGGAAGCAAAACAAATTCATTCGGACGTACTAAAAATAAAATACTTATTCGCATTGATATAAGATACCCAGAAATGTTTCAGTAAGGAAAAAGTATTTGACAATTAATTAATATTAAATTAAAAACAAGTTTCATAACTACTTTTGACTCCCATGGAGGCTTGTCATATACGAAATTATGTACAGAATTTAATTCTTATCTAGATAATTTGTGGGGTTATAATAATTAAAGTAGCCTTGTAGGTTTAGTGACGAAGTACATTATTATTGCATTCAATACACATTGTTATTATATTGGGGGGGGGGAAGAGCGAGGAAAATTATGAATGAAAATTGGGTCACCAATATTGAAAGTACGAAAAGCACTGTATTAGAGCGCTCCAATTTGAGTATTCACAATTATGTGACATGAAAATCAAGCAATGTCGAGTGTACGTGTCAAAAAAGTTGTACTGTTAAAATCTTGGATGAAAAAAGATGAAATCATATAAAATGGCCAATTTTTTTACGAATACTTATTTATTTGGATAACATGAACTTATATTACATACATACTTTCGAAAAACTCACAAACGACCGTATGTTTATATATATATATCTGAATTCTAGAGACAGTAAAAATTCCCAACACACATTTATTTCCTTCTTAACTGATGAAAAAGTTTTTACCAGTCTTGACACTTTCTGGAGAGGTGCTGTAGGGTTGATCATAGTCCTCTTATTAAAAAGCACCCTTTCTTCCCCCCTCACACGATAAAATCATTATTTTTTAAGCAGCAAGGCACTAGGCCATTATTCTCATATCAGCACATGGTTGTAACATCAGACAATTGACTTTTACACCACTCGATAATTAGGTAACTTTGGGCCAACAGCTATCCATGGACTCAATGCATGGTCAGCGTCAAGCATTTGTCGCATGTGTGACCCTATCTGAAGGAACTCTATTATAAAGCAAATTTCCCACTTTTTACTTTGCTCCTTATAGGTTAACATATAAAAACTATTATCACCGTAGATAAATAAATTCGTAATGCAAACTTATACGCTGTTTAAGCCGGTGCATACGAGATCAAATACGAGGCTCTATTTTTTAAATAGAAATATTTTATTTATTTGTTTTATTCAGGCTAGACCTGAAAATATTCAAATGATCTCGAAATCTGCGAATAAATTTTGTTTTTCTCAAAATTGAATAGCCAATAATGGTTCAGTCCTAGGAGAGCCCACACCCTTGGCGCGAATTATTTTGGGTTGGCGATAATTGAGCCATCTTGGTAACCCTACTTTGATACACTAGATATGGTAAATCTAACTATTTCTAGAAATTTCGTATTTTGTCAGCGGGCATTTCGAATTTCATTTTGTTTTGGGGAATCAGGCTGGAATGGTTGCGCGTGTGAAGGAATATATCTTAGAATTTTTTACTTTGTTGAATGCGAAAGGTTAGAAATAATTGATTGAATAGTGTATGAAGGAAAAGGATTGATTGCTTAGAGTTATGAATGTCCAAATTTAACGATCGGCATGATGTAACATGGTCGACAATAAAACGCTTTCTTCGAAATTGCACCAGTCACGCCGAAGGTATGTTCGACCATTACCTCGCAGAATAAAAATGGCGGCGCTCACACACGATCATTCACTTAGCGATGAGACCTTGAAGACTTTTTTAAAATCTGTTATGCTGTACCCTCCACTCGAAAAAGATCAGCAGTAAGAAAGTAAGTGCTGTTTTTATATTTTTTTAATCTTAAATGCTTAATTTCTGTATTGCTTACATATATTTTCATTACGCATCCACCTTATCTCCCTGTACTCACTTGCCGCCATTGTCGGTTTCGCATGGCGCCATCTCGTTCTGGCTTGGCGCTTTTTTCGTTTTGTCACCAAGGGTGTGGGCTCTCCTAGGATTTTACAGCCAATAATCACTACTTTCTACGCATGACGAGTATACTCGGCATGACAAAAAATTCTCCAACTTCTCCATGACGAGTATTCTCGTCAATCATAGTTAATTGGTTAATATAAATGAAAGATACTCTCAATATAATTTTTTTCCCAAAAATAACTGTTTAAAAATAAATTATATCTTCAAAAACCATTAAGATATTAATTACTAATCAATATATTCAGAAACGGGAAATGAAAATTGAAAAGAAAAATGATCTTAAAAAAAATATAACAAACATGTACTAAAGAAACAACATCAATTTAGATAACCTCTTTAATATTATTTCCTCTTTAAGGTCACTGATATAATTTAAAAATGCTTCATTCGTAAATTCTTATCTCAACGAAACACACAGAAACAAGTAAATAAAAACTTCAGGGGTAACAAAATATTAAAAATTAATACATTTAGAATTTGATTTCTTATATGTTTGTTTGATTTTATATGATATTTTATTATTACTTAAAGAAAGCAAAGGCTATTGTATGTCAGATCTCGTTCTATTGAAACGATCTGGTGTCGAGGACGACAACTCAGACGGTACTCTCTTCTCCAAGCTTCCACACCATGCCAATGAAAGGACTTTGAGCCACGATAAATTTAACATACATAATACATTTTGCATGGCGGACTTATCACTGCACTGGGTTCGAACTCGCGACTCGATAATGCCGATAACAATTTCATGACAATGACAAATAATCCACATTAAATTTGTCGAGCATCAAATTCTTCACATAAACGTGGAGTACCTAAAACTACTTCTTGTTTAACAACTATTCAATAACGGTTAATACGGGTATTCGAAAAAATTAAGCTTCTTTTTCGCAATTATCTTTATGCTTCAATAGACCGCAGCATCTGTTCTCCTGTTCAGTTCAGTTCAGTACAGTGAAGTGAATATCACTGTAAAAGTGGAGACTTGGCCAACGCCTTATGCTCCGATAGAATGTGGATTAGTTTTTAACTTAAGTTGTAACGTACAGCTAGTGATTGCACTGTCCATCAGTAGTTTTAATTATCGCCTTGTGCTTCAACTGAAATTGATGTAAGTAGAGTATTGAAAATCTATTAGAGCTGGAATTTTAGAATCTATTGGCTGATGTTAAAAATTCTTCAACTTTTTGAACATACTCTATTGTTTTACATTTCGCTATTGAGGAATACGACCATTCTCCTTGGTTGGAGATAAAATTTTTCAAAATTTCACGCTGCGATTTATATTTGATACAGTTTAATATAAAATGTTCACTAGTTTCTGGTACTTGACAATCTGCACACAAAGAAGATTCTGTTTGTTTAAAAAGGAAATAAATATCACTTAATGGTAATTTCTTAGCTCGCAACTTATTGATTAAAACATCTGTATTTCTATTTTTTGCGGCCTGTCTATTCCACTTTTCAAGATGAGAAATATAAACATAATTTTTATGTATTTTGCTCTTTTTCCATATTTCTTCGTTTTTACTTTTATGTTGTTTTTTGAAATATGTATGTAGATCTTCCCAAGTAATCCAAGGGATAATATTCCACGGTTCTGGAGAGGCTTTAGCTAATTTATCAACTTTTTCATTAATTTTTATTCCTTTGTGAGCTGGTACCCAAATGAATGTAATTGATTGAGCTATTTGGAGGCACTCATGTAGAGTTGAATTTAAATTTAATATTATCGTATTGGATTTTCTATTTAATATTTTGGATACCTTTTAGAACTGATAAGCTGTCCGTCAGGATGACATAGTTTTCTGTTTCAGAAACCCAATTTTTTAACGGAGTCCATGTCCAAATGGCTATAGCTTCAGCTCTGTGAAAATTGAAATCATTTCTTTCAGTATGAAATTTTGTGGAGCGTTTTTTCTTGGGGATCAAAATTCCTATTGACGTTTGATTAGTATTTTTTGAACCATCTGTTGCTATTATGATATTGTTATTAAAGTTTGACTGAATGTAATCATTAAACATATTTTGCACTATGACATCTGGAAGATCCTTGTTTTGAAATGGTAGTTCATGAGTATAGATGTTTATTTTGTGATTTTCATAAATTGGAGATGGAGGGTTCCATTGTGAAGAATATCCACTTTAGAGATACATAGTTCTTGGAGCAGGTTGATTGTCTTTTGAAAAATACTGATATCTTTTTCTCTATGTTTATAAAAAATATTATTTATATCCCAAAATAACTCCCAAATTAACTCTTTTTAATGTTATTTGTTTAGTTATAAATTTTTGGCAAAGGAAATTATGGCGATTATTAATACTTCCACACATTCATAGACACTGCTCTTATTAAATCTAAGGGAGACCTAGGGCTGAATTAAGGCAGCATAAGGCAATGTAAGGCATCTCATATATTTATCTCATTATCTTTTGTTCCAAACCAAATGGAATTATTGCAATTCAGAATTTTCTAAATGATCCTATAATATCAACTGAGAAAGATATTTTGTTTATTCAAAGTTTAGATTGCGGTCTCCAGACTATTGATATGAATCGATTGTAGTTAACAGAGAGGAATATATGAAATTCCAAACCAAATAATAACAATGCAAAATATAAATAAATTTCAATATATAAAAAAAGAAAATTATTTATATAACTTAATAACTTATTAAATATGAACATTAAAAAATAACTATTATACATATTCTAAAAAACAACTTACCTCTTATATTTTAGAATATATAAATCTTCCGAGGAATATCCGAATTCACAGAGAAAGATTCAATAACACTCATCAAAATGCTGTCCTAGTACATCATTTTCCGTATGAAATCGGAAATTCAGAATAGAACGAAAAATTGAGTTTAAAATGTACCCAAGAAGTTTGAACTTAGAAAGAGTAATCTCAAAAGTGTTAAATCATAGTTGGCATTGGTTTCGAATCCAATTCCCATGTTTATTGTCATTAAAATCAGCAGAGTGAGAAATATCATGCAAAATTTACTCTCGTCAAACAATATTTCTCATTTTTTTCTTATTCAATGGTTATTCATTCCTCTTTTTCTGTATTTTCAAATAAATTCAACAATCACATGCCAATCGTTTTCACATACTGAACATTCAATAGTAGTTAAAATCAGAGCTTTAGAAATCCATTGTTGTGCCACAAATAGTTGCATTTCCGCTCCAAAAATCGTTTTAGAAAACGAAAGTAAACTGCTTAATCTATCTCAGTCACACAAATGTTCGGAAACAATTACTGAAGGCAAACTCCAAAAAGGTTGCATCAATTTCAATAACTAGCAAAGCCGAAATTTTTATGATCTTCCACAACAGCAGAGAGATGTTTATCCTAAAAGAATTATTTTTTAAAAACATCCCAAATTTAAATATAACCAAAGTTAAAAATAAAGACACGGGTCTAATAGAAATTAAATTAGCATTTCATTTTAGCACCTGGGAAAAAAAGTAAACAGTCTACCTGGACGAAGATTTTATCTCACCATGGAATCTAAACAACATCGCCAAATCTATTTTCAAATCAGGTACCGCATGTAATTTTTGTTTTATTTTTTCACGAGCTTTAGGTATGGAAGCAGGAGTATTGATATACACTGGTGTGCAAAACTTAAGCAACAAGTGGGTTTATTGCCATAACTTCACGAAAAATCATCTGAGAGACATGAAATTCGAAATGGGGGACAGTTTATGCGAAAGGATGACAAAGCATCGGCGCTAAAAAAGGAATACAACGCATACGGTAGGTCAAAAAAAACCTTTTTATTGAACGCATAGTATCGTGACTCATGATTGTCTATCCAACAGGAAGAACAAAAAAGGATGCCTTAATATGGTATATCCCCTTTACTACAATGGTTGCTTTGCACCGTCCCGCATACCAGAACCAGCGGGTGCAAATTTTTTGAGGAAAGGGGGCCCCCATTCCACAATAAACATTTTTTTGGGTTGTTTGGTTGTACTCGATGGGGGCGTGTGGCAATAGCCCCCCCAAAGCATCCCACACATATTCGATGGGATTTAAACCTGGGGACACGCTGGCCAACCCATTCGAGGATATCTTTCCCCTTCCAGCAGCTCCCAACAGCAAGAGTGCGATGGGCAGTGCATTGTCATCCAAAAAGATGAATTTCGGGCCAATCCCCCCTCGAAAAGATGCAGAGGGGGAAAAGTACCTCCTCACAATAAAGGGTCCCCGGTTACAGACCCTCTGTCGAAAATGGAAACCAGTTCCACCGTTCAGCATAATGCCAACCCGACAAGAACTCCAGGACCACCGAACGATGTCTTTCCTTTATGTTACTGGGGTAAAACCGGGCCCCCCATCTCTCCCCAAACAAACGCGTTGAGAATCGCTTCTGGTACTGAACCGACTCATCCGAAAGAGAAACGACTCCAGATCAGTTGTCCAGTTTTTGCCCCTGACCCCGTAAACGGTGGCTTCGGGGCCATCTTTCAACGGGAGGCAGGTTTAGGGCGGCGGGGGAACAGACCCCTTTTTGAAGGCGCGGCCACAGTAAACCGCTAATTGTCGATGTTGCTGTACAGAGTTTCTGAGCAATGGTGTTTTCTGACTGCTGTCGAACTTTTTCGCCTGCGGATGATATATCGGTCATCCCCGCAGTTGTCGTCCCCGGGGGGCCACACCAACCTTTCTAACAGTTGTACCTGTGGTTTGGAACGTTTTCCAAGGGGGAAAACGACATTTTTGTTGTTTCCCAACCTGCAGCTACACTGGTGACAGTAGCCCCCCCCCAGCTTTCCGATCATTCTTCCACGGGGAAGTCATCCAGATGATTTTCTAGCCATATTTCACGAACTGACTCATCATTTGCAGAGAATAGGGTGTTGGTCTCCGTCCTTCATTTCATTCTACGTTGAGGGCGCCCCACATCACCGTTTTGCGCGCCACATCGCTTCTGACGTTTTTTTCCCTGATATTTGATGCCGTTTCTACTTTTTACGTTTTCCCCTCTACTGTTTCCCCAGACCCCCCTTTTCTGCAATTTCATGTCTAACTGCTAAATTTTTACATTGTTGCTTAAGTTTGGCACACCAGTGTAATTAGAGAGCTTATGTCGATTTGTAAGAGCTTATGTAATTTATTTATTACATTTGCCGGTTGCTAAGTAATTTGAATGTTATAATTTTACTGAATTAGTAATTTTTTTTCAATTCCTCAATAACTCACACTCTCTGTTTATTTACTTATCTTGGTGGAATTTTCAATGGCTACTAAAATACATTTTGAAGCGCCCAATTGAGCTGAACGTTTCTATACGTGATTATTTTGATGATAATACAATAATTTAATTATAATTAATAAACATTGATTAAAACTAATTATTCAAAAAATTTACAAATCCCCAACGTTGGCATCTTTTTTTGGGACTTAGCGACCCTTTTCCCGACTGTGTAAAAAAATTTAAAAAGGGTTTTTTTTTCTCATTTTTTAAAGTTTTTAGTTGAACAAAAATTACACAGATTGTTTTGGATGACAATACGATACTTTAATGGAAATTAAAAAAGAATTATTAATGTTGTGATTCTGTCCTTTTATATACATTTTTATATTAATTGTAACATTTAAAAAAAAAGTAGCTAAAAAATAAAACTTTTCTTTGTTGATCTAAGTAGGAATTGACTTAATTTTTTTTATATTACTTTTTTATATCTATGATGTTCTCGAATCCACCTTGGAAGTTCGTTTTAGTTTAACCCGTTCTTAGCAGATCAGTATTCAACAGAAGGAACATATCTGAGAAATTTGAATTCCGTATGGCGAATAGTTCCAATGATCTCGTGTTGACTGATTGAGTGAGTTTCTTCTATCCTATACATATATCGGTGACCAAAATTGTGGACACTTTTAAATATTCATAGGGGTTTAATAGGATAGGATAAATTTTGATGTTCGATGTACTTTTTCTGAGTGGGTACTGTTCACAAGTATGTAAATTTTGATATGCTTATATTGACGGCTAATATATACTAAAACTAAATTTTTGTAAGAAACTGAAACTAATTTTTTCAGAACTTTTTTTATGTGAAACGGGGCAAATTTCACTATGATTGATAAAATATTTTATAAATTATGAAAAAATTCAAAATGAGCTAAGAGCTCATTTCAATATGAGAAAGACGTACTTTAATCGAATGAAATATTTCAAACATATTGTTACGTAGATCCGAGGGCTCGAGGATTTTATGCAAAAAAACAATCACAAAGAAAATAAACAGTTCTTTAAGAGCGATGCGAGTTTGATCAAAAAAACCCAACCTTAAGTCAGGATTCAAGAATATTCACAGAGAAATATTTTAATTTAACACCTTCAACAGCAATCAAAACAAAACAGTGTTTAAAAATACACGTAAGTAAAAAATTATTCACAAGCAAGGGCTTTAAACACGAGTAAAACAATCCCCTACTCCTGGAACATCCCCCGCCTCCCGGCGAGCATCTCCTTTTTTAGGTGCGCAGAAACTTCCAGAAAATATAACAGCTCGTGTCATTGAACGTGACACAGTGGAGAGATCTACTACTTTCTAGAAGATTCCCGAGGGTTCCGAACTCCCCAAAATGGTCGCCAATGACGCCAAATCGCCAAATTTGTCGCCAAAGTCGTGCGCGAACTTGGTCGCCAAAAATGATGCCAATTTGGCTCTACCGCCAAGATTTCGCCAAGTTCTCATTGGATCGCCATTATGACGTAAGGGTCGGCATTGCTTGTGAATGGTACAATTTTAACATGAAATAAACATAACATAGAGTAATATAAATGCATTATACACTCAAATACAAATTATTTATACTATTTACACAAAATTCGTAACACTATACATATAACAGATTTTGAGTAAAGGTACAGCGAATACAGCCAATTCAACATTGTTAGGATAGAGGTTTCCTACTCCCATTAACTATGATTGGACGCTGAAAATGACCGAAATGGCACCTGTATTGACAGGGCACTGATAACTAACGTGGGTGTGAGGAGGAGAAAGATTTTTTAATTGTTAATTATTTAATTAAAATAAATGCCATTGAATAACAAAAATTAAATAGTAACTACGATATATTTTTTGAAAATACAGCGATTGGTGGGACTGAGTGATAAACGCCTAAGTCGGGAGATAATTTCGCTTATAAATACATATAAATTATTTTTAGACACGAAAGTAAATAATAATTCAGAACAAAAAATAGTTCAATAAAATCTTAGATAACATAAATACCAAATAATTGACCGAAGTTATTTTGATGTAGACGGTTTTATACAATATCTAACAAAGTAGTCTGCCGGCTCAAAAGTATTTTTCTCCCGAAAAATGTCCTTGAAGTATGCTAATATTATTTTATTCCTTGTTTAGTTGAAAAAATATATGCTTATCCTTCCAGTCTATATTTTCTAAAAAATTTCTGACCTTTTTCAATTAAACTGTGGACTTCTGCCAAATTGCCGACCGGCATTCGACCTTCTGTTTGAACTGTATCTTAAGACTCAAGTTCTCTTCAATGTCTTGCTCTTGCTCATGCGTTTCTATGAGCTCATGCATTGTCAGCTCCTGATTGTGGGAATCCAGCAGTTCTAAAATGCCATTTCAATCCTATATTTATTTGCTTGGCACATTTGATAGCTTCTTCAATCAAAAATTACCAATTTCATCAGTCTCTGCCACTAATTACGCTTGAGTTACAGTAGATGGGGAGGATAGTGAAAAAAAAAGTCAAATCGACCAGATTTGAAAATCGTGTAAGTCGAGATATTACTATACTATATGTTTTTCATGTTAACTAAAATATATTAATATTTAAAATAAATTTTTTTAAAAACATTACATTTCCAAATAACAGAAAATTTTTAAAATTTAGTATGAGACTTCATATAACTAACTAAAGAATATTGTCTGAATGTTTACTATACAAAAAAAAAAGTCTTAATGCAAAAATTTAAAATTTTTTTTAAAGAAGTTGTTTAAAATATATTATACAAGAAATCATTAGTTTCAAAAATTTTTTTTTTTAAACCCCTTTTCAAATCAAACCTTGAATAGTTTTGGGGGTGGGAAATAGAACCCAGAAAAAACAAACCCCTGTTTGTTTTTATTTTTGGTTTTTTTATAAGTATGAGAGAGATTCGTTATTACTTCTTATAACCTTTTTAATAAAAGGCCCCCAGGAATTAAACCAATACGGGCAACGAAATAAAGATTTTTTTTTCAGCATCGAAACGGTCAAATGGTTTTTTGTGTCGAATCTGTTGTATCGACAACCAAAACGTTTGTATTTTCGAAGAAAAAGTTTTTTTTTTTTGGGATGCAATGAGATAAAATTATATCGACAACAGAAACTTCGGGGGGGTTGAAATATTTTGCACCTTTCAAAACTATTTTATGTTTTTTTTTTCGTACATTCCCTTTTTAACTTTAAAGGGGTTTTTTTTTAAAACTTTTTGATGTGGCAAAATATCTGTTGCAGGTTTCATGCGATTTTTCAACCGTACTGAAGGGTAACCAACTTTGTCTGAAGGGATAATATGGTGGCTAGGCACTGGCGTAGCTAGACATGAGTAGTTCCTGTATCAAAATTTCCTGGATACTCGTTTTGGGGGCAATTTAACATGTTACGTTGGTTTTTTTGATCTTCCCTGAGTTTGTATGGATGGCTGTTAAGGGGTAGTAGCCCCTTTTAAATGGGGAGCCCAGTGTTCAAGGTAACTGACCAGAGGGCATCTGAGTTCGGGCCTTTGCGTAACATCCCCTGGTAGTGGAACGATCTTTTCGAAAAAATTTATTTAAAACAGTTTACCAGTTTTTTTTACCATAATAATGATTCATATGATACAATTCATACGACTATCTATGGATATTTTATTGAAAAGCGTGATGATATGTTTCTCTTTCATTTTAGATTCAAAGTGCCTTTTAAGCAAGCCATCATTCCCCGAACACATGTCTCCTGTAATATCCATTCACAGACTCATCTTTTCCAGTTCAAAAAGCCAAATGAATTCTTTGAATTTTCACCCCAGAGTGTTTCTTTGGATCCGATCGTTTCGTCCTAAAGAGAGAGTGAATTCAATATTCAAGTATCTACTTTAATGGGTAACGAGAATTCATTCCAGGAAGAATAAGCGGATATTAAGACTCATTTGACTACTAACTGAAAAATTTATTTTCAAGTCTTTTACTGGAAAATGAAATAGTCTGTTTCTTTCTAGCAAATTTTTGAGACTATACTTTGCAGTGCTTTATTATGCATATTATTTTATATTTGAAGGATTCTAGACTGGAAGAAGGATCTGCTGTTTTGAATTGACGAAAGTAATACTAATATCCTATGGAGTTCAACTTCCTTTTAAAAACCTACACTAGTGTATCAATTTTAAGGCAGCTTGTCAAAATCAGAAAATAACAAATGCATCTCACTAATTGTACCTTTCCTCCCATTTATAAAATATTTCGATGTCAACAATGACTCACCTGTGGATTTTCAGAATTTACAGAAATGTAGATATTTTGTTGTTTTTCTAAACTAAATTCATCCTGGCAAGATGTTACTTTACGTCTACGATTAACAACAGCTTTTATAGCACCATGTGACGGGACTTTTATCACGATTTCTATTAACTGTCCTCTTGGGATTCTTTGGAGCCAGAATGGCAATTCTTTCCAACCAACTCAAGAAGAAAAACATGTATATGTAAATTAGGAATCATATACATATTGGAAGTTTAACATTCGTGATGTTGCTACGTGATGTCGCTAGGTGTGGTTGCTATGTAGAAAGGTAGTCGCAAGGTGATATGAGATATAGTCTAGAAGAGGAATTTTAATCTTGGAAATTAGCCTAACAGTGCCGGTGAAGATTAACCAAAAGTGGGTCCGAGCCCAAAGGAGTATAGCTGGATTAAAGCTAGAACAGAAGTGATAAGGACCGTAGCTGCTTATCTAGGATATAGCGGTAAGATTGATAAGTTAAACTTTAAGCATAAAGTCTCTTTACTATTGAAATAGTATTTATTCTATTAAGTTAGATTCAGTGTTTAGTGGTGCGACATAGCCATCCTGTGATGACTATGTCTGGAGTGATTCGCGTAAGCTAGAGGTGAGGGATTATCTAAATGATGAGACATTATGTAATTCTTAACACAACTTTTATTACGAATAACTTAAATTACTTAATTCTAAATAACAACTTTCTTAAAGTGAGAGTTAACCACCAATTAAACCTTATATTCAAGTCAGATCGCGCAACTGGAACACTTATCTTAATTATATTTAATTAACTGTCTAACTAATCCTATACAAAATATTACCTTTATAAAGTCACCTTCCTTCCTAAGTTGCAGTAATTCCTATTATGTTGATAGTAGGTGAGAAGCCCCAGGCTTTCTTAATCTTTTATTATATTCAATTGCGATGAGCGTATCCTTCTTCCAGAGCTGTAGGACGCCTAACCTTTATTCCAAACAATTCCGCACTAAGTTATCTCTAGGTTGCCGTTCTATCTCATCAAAAGCTTCTATCCTTTTAAAGTATATCTCATTTGCATATTCGATTCGTTCTCTTTTTTGGTATTGTTGGAAAGGTTTTGCCATTAATCGTGGCCGTCAAAGAACTTAGGAGTTATGTTAGAAGAAGGACGCGAGAGACGTCACAGTGGCGCTATCGATTGGTAATACGCGTTGCGTCTTCTCGTTCTTGGTCATGCTCCTTAGAATATTCTTTTTGTTGTATTGTGTTTAAACTAAGATCTTAATAAACAGAATTTAGTGAGAATGACTTTAGTAGTTCTTCGTTCCACACCATAGACACAGGTCCCGTGGATAGTGTAGAACGGAGGTCCCCAGCGGCGGGGACCTCACAACCATTCAGGTGACAGTATGTTTCGGCTCCATTCCATCCCGACTTTTAGGAAGAACACCCTGGAAAGAGGTCAGGGGGCCTCCCACCTCTCTTCTTCTTACCCTAACCTCACGAGAAGACATGCGGCTCAATGAATATTTAGAGTGCCCACTTCCGTACAGGCGCATCACTATTTCAAACATCAATGCCTTCTCCAGGATTTGAATTCAGGCCTCCCGACATTACAGCTACCGTCATTTACCACTATACCGTCCGGGTGACACATATATTTTTAACACCTTACTTCTCGCTCCCTTCAGAATCACAGGGTGAAATTTCCCTGTCTATTTCTCGTGCCCGTGATATTTCCGGGCTAAAGTGTTCAAAAGTAACGCGCTAAAAACCTTAAAACTATATCTATTTCTTTTGCCCTGAATTATGTTTATTTCTCACCAGATGGCAGTACTAGATTATTAGTAACATGTTTAGGTATTTATTTTATTTTAAACTAGATATTAGACAATCAAACATATAACTTAGCGATACGTTTTTGTAACCTTAGCTCAGTTACTTAGTTCCGCTTTTCGTAAATACACGTGGGTTGCGCGCGTTCTGTGATAAAATAAATATATTTTTTAACATTATATTTTCATTATGGAGTTAGGAAGTTCTTTAAGTATAAGTGGATCTGAGAGGGATTCCGAATATTTGGTTCGTGAATCTGACAGCAGTGTTGATGGATCTGTAATGTGTTACATGTGATGTTGGCCTTTTTATTTCGTGCTTTGAAATATATCTCACAAGAAAAAATTACTATAATGTGTTTTTACATGTGCATAAGTGTAAGAAAATTCCTCTTTATTGCTTAGAACACATGTTTCTTAACGTTTTCTCATAGCGGGAAAGCCAACATTCAGTCACCGTGACCCTAAATGTTAGCTTTTCTTAAAAAATTAGCCTTTTCCATTTCAAGCTAAAAATTTACCCAAAATTTAAAAATAAATACACATATTGAACATAAATTTAGTTATATATAGTTTTCTTTAATGAAAAATAGGCACTTTTATGACGGTTTTCTTCAAAATTATGCGACCGTTAAGGGGTTAAAAATTCAAGAAAAATGTAATCCCACGGAAACCTTTATTTCTCTGCTTTTGCTGTTTCGTATCCAGTTGATTGCATTCAAATTGATGAACTAAACTTTATTTGTATAAAAAAGAACAATTTTTGTTGGATTATTCAACGTTTTCAGAATCAAAACTATTGGCGAGCAGTGTTTGGAACCGGAAGCAGAAGATTAAATTGGTGCGTGTGTGTATGAAATGTCGTATTCTTAAGTAAAATATAAAACTACATATTTCTATTCAAAAGCTCTTTTTTTAATCAAAATATGCCCCATTTACTTCCATGCGCCTTTTCCAACGTGATCTTAAGGCATAGATGACTGTCTAAAAGAAATTCTGGTCTTGAATTTTTGAGACTGAATTTATTTTCGTACAGATTAGCCCGTAAAACTGTTTTCAATGTTTGAAGTACTTTTTAACAAAATAACACATTTAAACATTCTAAATGCTTTTTTAGGACTCAATATATATATATATATATACCAATAAATACTACCATTTAACTAACAATATTTAAAATAAATTATCTCAATTTCACAAAATTCACAATTATAAGTGAAATTTTAGCTATATTTTTGAAAAACTTCAATGCAGTTAGAGAAAAAAAATTAATGAACATGTATTAGTAAAAGTATTACATAAACAAATTAGACGCATTTATCTAGAAAATGTACTAAAATTTTATGTCTTATTAAAATTTGAAAATTTTAGAAATGATTGAGTAAATGTAGCGGTATCTAAGTAAACCAGAACTTAGAGATCACGCGAAGACGATCGTCTTGGCGTGATCGATAGAGTACTGGCGTTCGTAACGGAAGGTGCCTAGTTCGAATCTGTCCTACATTGGTGAAGTAAGAAAACGCAACTTTCTGAACTGTCGTGGCGCCATCTAAAGCAAGAAAAAAATAATAATAAATAAGAAGAGAGTAAAAAATGAGAGAGAGTTAGAGAATAAAATAAATAAATAAACATGTTCTCTCCGTAACAAACGAACGGAAAAAAAATCGTTCGCCTATCCATCTCACTGGTGGGAGAGTAGTGTAGCGGTATCTAAGTAAACCAGTACTCTTAGACATCACGTGAAGACGATCGTCTTGGCGTGATCGACAGAGTACTGGCATTCGGGTCTAACTACATAAACATTATAAGAAATGTTACATTCTTCATGACCATTATTTGAATAACAAGCCATAACTTAAAAGAATTCATACAATAAGAATTATTTTAGTACATTCTATATTAAAAATTTCATATATATCATGTTCAAAAAGTTTTATAGAATTACATTCGTTATACATTTGAGTTATCAGAATCGCCATGATAGATGTTTTTTTTCACCTTCTTTAGGTAAGTACGGGTGTCATAATCCTGAGGTGCCCTAGTGATCTTTTCCTTTTGCCAAGGAGTTTACTATCTTTGATAAACACGGGTGTCATGACCTCGGGATACCCTAGCGATCCTTCTCTCTTTTCGACCCTACTTGTTGTCACCCAATTTTTCCTATATTTCCTTTCTTCCTCTCAAGGGCTCACCTTCGGATGAGTAAAAGGGGCCACGTCCCCGAGGTACGCGAGTGAATAAATTGAAAAGAAAGATAATTAAAAAAAATATTTGCTTGGTTTGTATTTAATTTACAGGTCAATATTTAGCATTATTTTTAATTCAATTAGGAGTTGTTTTGTGGTTAATTTTATTTGGGTATTTTAAGTTTAATTATTTTCTACTAATTTAATTTAGGTTTATATATTTGGGGTATTTAAAAAAAAGAAATTTACTTTTTGATTCAACATATGTCTATACTGATTTTTGAGTCTGGCCCGCATGTTTGCCGTGTGCGGCGACCTGTATCGGGGGAAAGTGGAGCCTGGGGTTCCTGTTGCGTGCCCTTTGGCCCATGCTTCTCCGTAGATGGGAGGCAAGAGTGAGCCTGCTCCTGTCTGGTGATCGGCTGGTGATTAGTTCTGAGGATTCAAATACGGGTTCTGTTGGAATACCAAAGACGGTTGCTTTAGGGTTAGTATTGCAGTTAGGGGTGCTCTGGGTGAACTGGCAAACCTCTGAGGTAAGTGCCGTGCCTGGCGCATGACAGATGATCGGCGGGCTGCCGCCTCTCCTTCTTGGGCTCCGTGGTGGGTGGAGGCGTACTGGGGTGAACAGCCAAAAACACACATGGAAACCAACAGGAAATCTCCTTCAGTGGAGCACCATTCCTTAGAAATTTCTGATTCGTTTCGTTTTTTATAAGTAAAACTCCTGACACCTTTACAAATATTTCACCTTCCTAATTGAGTAGCCATTACTAGCAGCATATGGGAAGTCAATTCGATTCGTAAGATGCGCTCCGGGGACTTGTACCTCGAAGTCTCAACTTCGAGTTAGGCAACAGCCCTTATAAAGCAAAAGAAGCTTGCTCATTTAGACGTTTCCGTTGCTCCTCACAGCAATTTGAATTTTTCGCGTGGCGTAATTTCGCTAGCGGATTTTCTTAACGTGTCGGTTGAAGAAATACTTGAAAATATGAAGGCACAAAAAGTCTGTGCGGTTAGATGTATAACGATTAGGCGGGATGGAAAGGATCTAAACACAAAGCACCTCATCCTGACCTCCCACAGACCGTTAAAATGGCATACATCCGCTGCCCAGTCCGGCAGTATATACCCGACCCTCTGCGCTGCTTTCAGTGCCAGCTATATGGCCACTCGAAAAATGTCTGTCGGGGCCAACCTACCTGCCCTCGTTGCGGAGAATCGGGCCACGACAGTGCAGATTTTACTAAAAAGGAGCAATGTGTAAATTGTAAAGTTAAACATCCAGCATGTTCACGCTCCTGTCCGACTTTGATAAAAGAAAAAGAGATTACATCTGTTAAAATAAAAGAAAAATCACCAACCCAGAAGCACGGCGTGTTGTTTAGTCACGCACGCTGGTCTCTGGTAAAAGTTATGCTAGTGCTGCCCAAAAAAATTTTTTCAGATAAATCAATAACGCGGAAACTGGTAGCAGCTCTGATCCTGTGACGCCCGCTAAACCGGAGGTGGTTTCTACATTAAAAAGTAATTCACCAACTAAAATGAAGGTGATTGCTAAGCCAAAAAAAGTAATTAAAAGGACAGAGAGTGATTCGCTGAAAAACCCAAAGAGCCAAAGGGACTCGTCAACAGGACCAAAGACTAACTATGACAAGGAACCCGAAGAAAGTATAAAGAGACTCCCACCGGAAAATAGAAAAGGATACGGTAAACGGAAACTGCTCCAAGGATGACGAAGGTCTCATGGACTTTCAATTGGGCCCTTCGACTTCTAGCTCCGGAGGTGGAGCAAGTGCGACGCAATAATGGCCTCCTTCATTTCCTGGAACTGCTGTGGTTTGCGGACTAGATTAGATGATCTCAAATTCATCATATCCACGTAACAGCTCGCATGTGTTGCTCTTCAGGAGACTTTTCTGAAGAGTATCATGACAATGCGAGTGCAAGGTTATACTTGTGTACGACGGGATGTAGATGTTGATGCATCTCCAACTGGAGGTGTATGTCTCTTCATGTCCCATCTATATCCCAGTAATGTCGTCACACTGCACATATCATTACAGGCTGTGGCTGTACGGGTTCACATCCATTCTTTAGTCACAGTGTGCTGTGTTTATTTGCCATCGAATGATGTTGTGCCACAAGTGGACTTGAATCAATTAGTCAGTCAATTGCCAGCTCCATATACATTACTCGTTGACTTTAACGGACACAGTCCTCTATGGGGACATGATGATACTAACTCTCGTGGGCGACAGATTGAACAGTGGATCTCTGATCACTGTCTCTGTCTGCTAAACAACGACGAGAAAACGTATTCCCATGCACCCACGAGGACATTTCCCTCCCTCGATCTTGCCATTTGTTCGCCAAGTCTACTACCATTATTGAATTTTGAGGCAGATCAAGATCTACATAACAGTGATCACTTCCCTCTCCTAGTCTCGCATATTAATGGTGCGGGGGTACGAAATCCCCCTCCCACATATCATTTTCATCACGCAGACTGGGATAAATTCACACGGCTAGCAGTAATAACTGGCATAATGGTTCAAGACGGTTCAGTTAATGATGCTGCTCTAAACGTCACTGAAGCAATTAGGAATGCTGCCGATGAAGCAATTTCTAAGACTTCAAACTCCCATCGAAAGCTGTACAAACCCCATGGTGGAATTCAGCGTGCCAACCAGCAAAAAAGGAACAAAGTAGGGCATGGGGTATTTTCAGGAGGTTCCCCACATGGCAGGAATCATGGAGTCAGCAGTTAAGAGGCCCTTAGACAGAAATCGAAACTCGAAAACGATAAAAGCGCCCTCTTCTGGGGGGGATTGGGCGTGTCCAGGAAGGGCGACATACCATGTCGTACTGGTCGTAATGATCGAAGGTAAAGTTCCCTTCAAAAAGATGAATTATATGCCTTTCTTTTAAAATTCCATTATTTTCGATTTTGAAATAAACATTTTTAATTTTGCTACTATTCTTCCAAAATTTCGCTTACTTTATTCAACTTTCTGATGATTATGTTCTGTCAGCTGTCATGATGAAAGAAATGACATCACTTTTAGAATCTTCCCTTTTCACGTTTAGGATGGCTTCTGTTCGTTCCCAACAGTTGAAAAACCCTCCCCCTTCTACTTTTGTTCAAAAATAAAGATAGGAGAGAGCTTGCATTCTTTCCCCGATTGGTGGGGTTCCAGTTACTTTCAGTCTGTGACAACGTTTTATAAAAAGC
>BMAV01007091.1:0-11338 GCA_019973955.1 Trichonephila inaurata madagascariensis
TTTAAAGAGATGTACTGTTTGCCCATGGTACTGAAATACTTCCCATTCGAGTTTTTCGGGTGAAGGAGGAAATTTTTCATTCAAAGCAAGAATTTAACTTTCTTGAAAATATTCGATAAAGAACAGCGATTGGAAAGGTAACAAGCTATTTGTTGCTTGAGAAGAAATGAAATGGACAGGTAACCCCAAAAAGAATCTATATAACCGTCTCCATTGTAAAAAAATTTGTATAACTACACCACATACAAAATGTGTATATATATATATATATATATATATATATATATATATATATATATATATATATATATTTTTAAATATATATTTTTATATTTATTCCCCACACAAATTTTTTTAAGATGTAAAACATTCTTCATAGCATGCAGAGTGTACTTATGAAAAGCAAACATTTAAAGGTTTTGTGTTCCACAATTATAAAATGAAAAATAGTGTAAAAATTAAAATAAACCTCTTTATTTTCTCTGTTGAATATTATGCTTATAGATATGGAATAAATAATGTGCCCTTTTGGAACTTTTGGGGGCCGGATTGACCCTTAAGGGTTTAAAACAGGGAAACTTTCCATAGAACATTTTTTCAAAAAAAGGCAAGGTTGCTCAAAATTTTCTTCAAACGTATCAGTGTATGCATATACATGTGTGCATGTGGGATTGAATGTAATGTCTGTTTATGTTACTACCTTTAAATGACTATTAACCGCCTTTAAAGGTAATAATATAAACATGTGTGTGTATTTATTTTAATTAACAAGATAATTTGATGTATATATTATTACATTTAAGGGAATATTAAATGCGAATATTTTTTTTTAATATTGTCGACAGTCACTGTTTGGATGCTCTTGTTTTGGATGATGATTTGCTGATAAATTTTCGTGTATTAAAAGTATCAACATATTTGTTAACATTTACAGTTTTAAAAACATCAATAAATATCATCACGAGCTCATAGAAATTAGCGCCTAATCAGTTAGTCTAGGTTCAAATTTCTTACGTTTGTGTGGTGTGGAAGTTTGATGAGTGGGAGTTCTGTTCAAATGTCAGTATGTTCTTTAAATATGGTTGACTATTATGAGAGAAGCTTGCCAATAGCCCTAGTGTTGTTCCAAAGCTTAACGTTAATCTTTAATCAATTAATGTATGTGTGTATGTATCTTTAAAATTTTTCAAATTTGTCATTTAACTGAAATATTTCTAACGTACTTTGCTAGAAAAATCTATACTAATGAATAAATAATAAGAAGAATAGTTTCTCATTTACATAACTTTATTAAAAGTTAAATATTTTCATTGCATTAAAAACATTTGTTAAAAAAATTATTTTTATAAAAGTATACACTTGTAAGAATATTTCACAATATTTTTCCTAGGTTGATTGAACCGAATCAGTTAGTTGACTCCATTGATTGACCTAAATTGGTGTACAATTAATTTAGATTGTTTCGCTAAGGGGAAACAATCAAAATCAGAGAGAGAGTAGAACATAAACCAAGGAAGAATAACCTTAACAAAAGCTGACATACTCCATAAGATACAATAATATTACATTACAGATGAATAGAACCTATATCCTCTCTTTTTTTTTTTCACAAAGTTTATCTATCCTTTGCCCAAAACTTGTCTTAAACAATAAAGTGGACTTGTTTTTGGCAACGGAAAAATTTCTGAGATTTATCTGTGAGAGTACAGAAATAATTCATTGTCATACAGAACAAAATATATTTTCATGGGCTTAGGATAAATAATTATTTATTTTTTTAATATAAAAGTATATAATTTTTAAAATGTGTAAAAGATCTACTATTATTTATAATATTCATTTTTCAATTTTTTAAACCCTTAATTTCTTGTTTGTTCATTTTTAATTTTTTATACTTAAATCTATTATCATTTTAACTGCTCTATCGACTGATTTATTATCACCTAAAATTTTATATTAAAATTTCATATTTTTAAAAAAACTTTTTTATCTAAATCCTATTTGATTAAAAATTTCCTCTATTTTTATCCTGATTAAATTAATGAACTCGAAGGAATGTTTGCTTAAGGAATATAATGTAAAATTTATACAATGGTTTTTCGATAGATGTACTGATACAAAAAAAGTTATCAAAGAGCAATATCTTATATTTATTGTACAAAGGTGATAAATTATAGTAATTATTTAAAAACTATTTCATTAGAGATTATTTAAAAATGAAATATTTTATGTCGTATTTTGTAAAATATTTAAATTTTGTTACTCTTTGATGATTTATAAGTAACAAGAAACTGTTATAACATTTGATTAAATGGGATTTTGCATTAAATTTACGATAGAAGTCATTATTTTTTTTTAAAAAAATGGGGAATCAAATTAATATTTTTATATTACTAAATTTTTCTTCGTAATATTTCAAATATATGTGCTGCATTTTTAGTTATGGAAGAAATAATTCTCGTCTAAATAATAATGTCTCCCATCCTTAGCAATGCCTTTTTGTCCATTTTTATTTAAAATGCTTTATAAAAGAAGCTAAGGTTATCCTTACAAATGAAGGTAGTTTATATTATAACAAAACGCTTGTGTTTATAAGAGTTGTTAGTGAATGGAAATATGCAATATTAGTTGAAACAGTTTTAAGTAGTTTAGTTTTATATGTTAATCTAGAATTCTGGTCTTTGCCTTTATTAAAAAGCAGAAAGCTCTACTATATTAAAACTTTCAACTAAATGTATGCTGTATGATTAAAACAGCAGAAGTTTATTCTCATAATAATTTAAATGATGAAAAGATCTTCAGGTGAATGATAATATCTCTAAAATGTTCAAACATCAATTGCAATATTAACTTCAATTAGCGTCGATTAAGCTTTTATAATTCTTTTCTCCGACTGAAAAACATATTTAGAATGATTACAAAATATGCCAACTTAAGCAACATAAGTTTGACTACAAAAGATTATATTTGAGCTTCAGTGAATGATAAATTAAGTTACAAATTGCAATTAACTCATACGTACATACATCATACATACTCTCATAAACATACATACATTAATATTGCAAATATGCCATTACATACATAAGTATATAATAATATATTATATATATATATTATAAATTAATACATATATATACATTATATGTGTGTGTTATATGTAATAGATTGAAGAAGTGTTGGCCGGAGTGGAAGATTATCAATTTGGATTTACTAATGACGTCTTCAGAATAGCTTTACCTCCTTTATTATGAACACGCATCAGCAGATTAAAGCACAATTACATTCTATTTTCACATTGAGTAGACAGCGGCATTTTGGAGGACACAACACAAAGACAAAAAGCAGAAAGTATTTTCAATTGTACATTATGGCGGCAATTAGAGAAAGAGAGCGATCACATCAGATTCCGGCGTCTACATACCAACAGTGCACAAGCGCGCGACTACCACGCAATAGTGGTTCTGATTGGCTAGAATGCGCGTGATTTAGATTTAGGTTTAACCGATTATGGTTAAGATTACAATGTTTTATTTTAACCTAGAATGAAAGATTATTTATAGATCATTAAGAGAGTTAATTTAAAATTGTATTTAGAGGAATTTTACACACACACACACACACACACATATATATATATATATATATATATATATATATATATATATATATATATTGAATTAAAGCAACGATAAAAATATGAAAGAAAATTTTCAGCTTAAAACAATATTTATAATATAACTACTGTATAATTTGAATAACCAAATTGATAATTAAATAGTCACAGCGACTCAGAATGAATATGTTTCACAATCCAGGGTTATTCATAATTCCATCCAAGGTTTCGGAGTACTATAGTTAAAGCTAATACGAATACAGCAAAAAAAATATTTGGAAGAATACAGAAAAGTTCAAATTTCACTTGTATATTTTACGGGTGTTCAAAATGTGAACCTTTGGTAACATGGCATACATAAATGCGTATCCTGTTCTTGCCTCACTCTACACAACATGGTACTATCAAAGTTATTAACAACACGTGTCATCCTTTCCTTGTTATTCGTGTTATCCGAAAACTTGGTGGTTTGCATAAGACCTAAGTTCATACTCCCTTTGCCGCATGATATTGCAGCACCTAATGAAAGAATAACACGTACAATCAATAACATTGATAGTACCATGTTGAGTAGAGTGCGGCATTAATGTATGCCGCTTGACCAAGGGCTCACATATAGAACAACCGTAAAGTATATAAATAAAACTGTATCCTGTCATATGTTCTTTCTTGCAAATCTTTTTTTTACTACAACGCTCCAAAATTTTTGAGGGAATGATGAACAACCCTGTACTTCAGATAATTTAATCTTGATGAAGTGTTAGTTGATCGTCCTCGTGTACCATCAACAGAGATAGTCTTATAAATTAATATTAAACTGAATATTTGTCGGGTTCGAGTTCCATTCTCTCGAGCAGGGACCCTGTCGAGAGTTAGATAGACAAACTTTGTGGGTACCTTACACAAAAAGCTTCATTTGTGTTCATCAAAATCAGCAAATTTCACGGAGAGAAAGAAATTTCATTCGGTTATCTCATATTTCCAATACTTCCTAAAGAAAAGATGCTGAAGAGGTTTTATAGTACCTGAATGACAATGAACAATATTTCTCATTGACATTAATTGTGCCTACAAAATTTCATTCGAGCTCTAATGAAACATTCAATGATTGTAACAGGAACAATGAATTGATATGGTTTGATGGTAAATTTAAAAAATAATTCGATCTAAAAGTCCTAAACATGTGTACTGAGAAAGCTTGAATAGGAAAATTCTGTCTCAAGAAACATCCTGCTCTAATTTAGGAGTTCCCTTATAATCATTTCCTAAATGTATACTCATTTCGATACTTATATATCGAGCAACTTACACAATTTTCATGGATACACATGGTGTAAGCAAGATGTCCGTTAGAAATCCACAGTAATTTTGAAAATACAATAAAGATACTTTTGTGAGTGAGTGTTTGAATTGAATGAGTGTTTATCGGCATCGCACTTCTCCAAAAAAACCGCGAAGGCTATTTTCAATGAATCTCGCTATTTTGAAATACGATCAAATGACGGCAACGACATCTGAACTGGTACCGCACTCTTCTAATTTCCAAAATACAACAACATAATGACTTTAAACATCGACAATTTTTTTTATAACTGAAAACCCATAAAATAATCCCCCACATTACAAGTATCTCACGGGACTTATAGGAGTAAGTAAAACAGAAAAATAAGACAAAGAAAACAAAAGATAAATAACAAAACATAAGTTACGAAACCAACCAATGATGTTACAAAATGAAACTATTAAATTACAAAATGATACTTCGATAGATTTAATATACGTCAGTCTCTTTAAACTTGAGATCATTTTTCTCTATAATTTATATAACTGTATAAACATACACGAGTATATATGGTATATATTTAATCCAAATCATGCTAACTTCTTTTAAACCACTCGACAACAATTGAACAGTTGCAAGAGCATTGGATAACTAATAACTCTACCATTTAAACAAATCAATAGTGAGGGTTAGGGATATGGTAAATATTTTGAAGAAGGCAATGCTCTTTGTCTCCTTTTAAACGTTCTCAAAGAGGAGCCTTTTTCTCGCCAACCCTTGGCGATGAGAGAGCGCGAGGATGGTCAAGTGAGGCGGAAGTGGGTCGTCACCGTGCTGTCGCTATAGCAACAAGTGTTTGTAAGTTCCGCTGCCAGATCCAAAACTCTTCAAGAGAGATGGTTTTGGATATCGGAAAATGAACTGAGACAGCAATTTTACTCAGACAATGGATTTTCGTTTTTATACAGATTCAGTCTAAGGGATATAAACCCGTGTGGGGGAACGAATAAAATGGGGAGGGAGGTATTTTCTGCTCCCTATAGAAGGAAGGGTTTTACTATTATAAGCATCTCCTTCTGGGTATATTTATAAATTTGTTTTCTAATTAAAGGAACTATTGGGTTTGTGACGGGAAAATTAAATAATTTTATTGGAAAAAAAGTAATCGCTTTACAAAATTAATCGTATTGAGAAATTTTTGTATGTTCTATTTAATATTTTTTTTTCTGTTTCCATTTAACTTGTTTGTTTCAATGTTTTATTTAATTTGAAGATATTTATTAAACATATAATTGATGTAATAGTTTTGAATTAAAAAAAAACTAGCCTTTAAAAAGCTATTGTGATGTCAGAAATTAAAATGTGCTTAAAATATTTTCTAATATAGTTATTGTTAATGTGAAAATGATTAAATAACAGTAAGAGTAAACTGGTTTTTTGTGTAGCTTCCGAAGATGTCTTTTTCAATTGCTAGTGCATAAGCAAATGCTACAGAAAATGCTCAGTAGATGAGGTACGTTTTTTTTATGCTGTTTGAAATAGTTTAATTGACAATGCTTATTACTTACGCATCTTTAAATTAAATGAAAGTCTTAGATTCATGTAAATTTCACATGTACAGCTCTTTAAAGGCATTGAGAATAAAATAAATGCATACAAGTCTATGAATTGTTTCAATTAAAAATTTCCATGCCTTACAGAGCAGGAAATGTCTGTTTTCATTTCAGTTTATTGTCTTAGAAATCTGTGTATGACGGCAAGTGTATAATACACATCGTAGTATACTCATATGAATTACAATAAGTTGTTTTATTGTTTTATTAATTTACTTTTGTTCACCTTATTATATTTACTTCTGATATGAGATTAGAGCCATATATAAATCTTATTAGTTTCTTGAAGATCAAAAATTCAAAAACTGATACTACTGAAGTAAACATCTCCACCTGTTTTAAACTTTAATTGAGTCTGAATTTCGAAGAAATAAATATGGCACAGTGTGTCATCCTCATCACTCGAATATTGTTCGAAATTTGGAAAAAACATCGTTAAAAGACTATCACAGAACTTTAAGGCAATAGTTATGAACGAAATGTAGCTCTAACGAAAAGTCATCCGCTGAATTTTAATACATATATTATGTATAGCATAGAAGTCATGGTCACGAAGCCGTGGTTGGTGTGTGTCATAAGTTCAAGTCTAAGTGCCACTGAAGATCCACTATATATATATATATGTGTGTGTGTGTTTGTGTGTGTGTATCGTTTAAAAGTTAATTATGAAATATAAAATAGTATTCAAATAAGTATGGAATAAATTATATTGAACAATTTTGAAAGTAAAATGCATCGGGGTCTTGAAAATCCCACGTTCATCTCTTAAAATTTTCTTAAAGTGAACGAAAATTTTAAACTAATAAAAATATGGCATCTATAACGAAAAAGATTTATTTCATTTACATTACCAGTACTTTGTCTAAATCGCGATTGTGATTTCGTAGCATTCACAAACCGTGAATAATTTCCTTAGCTGTTAATCATAGCCACAAGCCTTTTCCCTAAACATTTGATTAGCTATCTAGATAAATATAACATTAATAATATATAAATGCATTTATAACTTGTCTCCCTTAAGAACAAACTCCTCCCTATAAGCAAACACTAATGAATAGATAGTTTCTTCTGTTTGCGCTAAGAAAAGAGAAAGGTTAAAATTCTTATTTATCTTCCGAAACAAAAATATATAACCTACACTAGCTAGAAAAAGTTTGCGTTTACCCATAACAAATCATAGAACAAAGGTAAAATTTAATAAAAATATAATTTTTTCTAACAAAATTTTATGAATTTGCTTATTATTATTTATTATTATTTAAATTAAACTGAAAATTATCTTAATTAAAATCATAAGAACGTTTTTTGAAGCAAACTCGCAAATAGTAGGATAAAATAGTTTACCTTTGAAATCTTGTTCCTGGAATTTTATAACGGGCGTATTTATTAGATTTTCCATTTGTTTATCAAGAAAAATAGAAAAATGTTGTGAAAAATAACCTTTACTACATTTTGTGAGGTACAAAGAATTCAATAACAGGAAATAAAAAATAAATTTTTTCTAAAATAAAAGCTTAAAATCATAATTTAAAATTTTAAAGATGGAAAATTGTCAAATAAACCCATATTCCTGGAATCGCAGTACTCATCTATTCCCTTATTTAATAATTTTACAAGTCCTACTATCAAATAACCCAGTCCTACCTTAATCTAAACAAAGCTTGATCACTATATGGAAAACGTCTGGCTGATGTGGTATAACCTGGTTAATCATGGGTTTCAGGTAACTTTAACGATAGGCTGTCAATTCACGCTTGATCTCTTCAAACATAATTTCCCCAAATTGCCTTATGCTACTAAACTTCTGTTCTTTTTTTAAAAGCTACTTATTTGCATTTCTTATTCGCATTTGCTTCTTGGGTTTTGGTTGGAAAGAGTTGCCATTAATCTTGGCCATCAAAGAATCCAGGGTTATGTTAAAGAAAGACTTGTGAGCCCGTCAAAAGCCGAATACTGTAGTCAGTAGCTCGTAATAGCTTTTATATTTAAAAGACCAACGGATAGCTTTTACAAAGAGCTATACATATGTTTTTTGGGTTCTGGAGGACTGTGATATTCCTAAATTTTTACATCTTTGGTATAAAAAGGTCATAAATTGGTAGGCAGATAACCTTGTACGTCTTCAAAAGAGCACTTATTTACAACGGGAAGCACGGCGGCGGGGGAGTTATGGTGTGGGTGCATGGTGAGCAATGGTGTTGGCAAGTTGGAGTATGTCGAATAAAATGAACAAATATGATTACCTTGATGTCCTAAAAAAATTTAAAGGAAAGGGCCACCAAACTCGGCTTTGGATCGACATTTCGCTTCCAATACGACAACGATCCTAAGTATACCGCTGAGATTGTGAAGCTTTGGCTATTGTATAATGTCCCAAATCAACTGCACACTCCCCCACAGTCACCTGATCTGAATCCTATAGAACACTTATGGGATTTGCTGGAGCGTAAGATTCGTCAACACAATATAGCTAACAAGGATATGCTGAAGAGTGTTCTTAAGGACGAATGGGAGAAGACAAGCGCTGAAGAAACAACTAAACTTGTTAATTCAATACCGAAACGTATTCAGGAGGTTCTCGAAAGCTATTCCAACCAGCTATTAAATGGCTCATTATCCTTTTAAAATATTTTTTATAGCTTCTACTAAAACAGTGAATGCAGACGTTTTCTATTTGATTTTTGTATGTATCGCTACAAATCTGTCTTTATTTTAAAAGCTATAAAAGCAAACCAAATTTACTTTCGTTATTCTCAATACTTGAAATAAGCTAAATAAAATATGTTAAAAAAAATTCAGATTCCAGTTTTAAATTTTTTTTCGTTGTTTTTGTAAGTAATAGTTCGTGACCACAGACATTTTCTACCAAGTGTATATCGTACACTAAGATGCTGAAATATTTCTGCAATTGTTGTAATCTTCCAATCAGAAATTTGAGTAGGCATAAATTATTCAAATTCCATTTGGGAATTTTAACTGCATTCAGTAAGATTTGCAATTTAACAGTTGAATTATTCATATCGATTGAATGCATTATCGAAAGCATCAACATTTACCGTCATCCTCAGGGCCTTTCAACAAATTGATGGATTCCTATGTATTCTTCCGCAACGACGGCACTATGTCTTCCGGATCGTTGCAAAAGTAATTTGCAATTAACAAAGGACTGAGGCGTTTTAGCAATGTTTGGAAGCATAAGCAATTGCACAAATGTTGTCGAGTAAGTATTTTAATTAAATTTTCTTTTTTAATCAGGCTCTTAACTTTTAAATTCGCGGAAATCAATTATATTTCCAAGAGAAATGTTAAAACTGTTCTTATTGAAAATATTTGTTGCATCCTTAAATAGATTATATATTAATTATCGGTTTTTTATTTCGACAGAGAAATTAAAAACCCTAAACAATGAAGGGAAATTTAAATTTATATCTTTAATACACATGCACAATCAATTTTTTATTCTAATGATTCTACTCAAAAAGTGGCTGAAAAACAAATAATACTTAATTTAGTTCGGAACGTCTTAAGTCTATATGTTCTAGTAGTTAATGTATAACGGAATGGTGGTATAACGGAAATATTAAAATGTTTTTACATAATATTGTGTAATAGGCCTCTAATTTTTTGGAATGCTTTTTCTCACAGGAAAAAAAACAATCTATATTAAAAGAAATTAATGTAGTCAAAGAACTCTCTTATGTCTATTAACCAAATAGAATTCTTAAATTTCGAAATTTTTTCTAGATATGTCATGTTTTATATCGATAAAACATATCAATTTAACATCTCAATATAGAAAACGAAATATTGAATATATTAAATAAAGTGAAAAAAAGAAAGAAATAGAAACATAAAAAAAAAAAGAAATGGTTTTTTTCTACAGGTCAGAGAAGATAGTATGTTATATTTATGTTGACCCTTTTTTAAACCCTTAAATAAGAAAATAAATATATATCATAAATTATTTTTCTTTTTAAATTAAAATTAAAAAAATCTTTGAAATTACAAATTAAAAAAAAAAAAATTGTGCAGAATCACAGAAACAAACTTTTATATTTATTTCATCCCCGAGTCCAGGTGTTCTGAATACTCTCCATGTAGAAAGGGCATTGAAGTTAAGACAGGATAACAGAAACTTCAATGTCTGCCCAAAAGTTTCATGCGTAGCTCTAACGCAATTCTAATTCGACAATCAAATAAAACTAACAAATCGAATGAAGCAAAACTAAGGTATATCATAGTTACATACATAAAGACATGAAAATTTCTCTGTAAAGATATTTATACTATTATCGTACAACTTGGAGATCTTGGCTTCATTTCACCAGATATGACAACCTCTGTCCTCCCCATAAGAATTACTTACTTAGAATATATATATATATATATTTGTTCTGAAAAAAATAAGTTCTAAGACTCCTTGGGATTTTCTTTCACAAATATTTCTTGTTGACGTGGTAACCTAGTGGCTACGGTCACGGGTTCTTCGACAGATAGTCATGAGTTCAATCCTTTGTACCACTGAAGACCCACTGTGCAGAGGAGCCAATGCACAGAAAATCTGTCAAGCTCAAACTCCTCCTGTTGGCGTGGTGTGATAGTTTGGAGAGGGGTGTCAATTGTTTGTCCTCATCAGTTGACCGAGGTTGGGAAAATTTTGAGGTCCATTACTTTATAGTACAATGTTAATATAACTCTCACTATCTCATGGCCGTGGTAGCCTAGTGGTTAGAGCAGTGATACTCAACCCGGCCCCTTTCCTTTTTAAATGGCCCCCCATTGCTCAGAGAAATTTATTTTTTCAAGAACATTTTTTTAAAAAATGGG
>BMAV01007092.1:0-90740 GCA_019973955.1 Trichonephila inaurata madagascariensis
ATTTAGCAGTAACATGTAATTGAAATCCACTTTTTCATTATTTTATTTGGCATAAATTTAGTAACAAATTGAGTCGAGTTTATACATTATATGCGTAGATATAGGATTATATTATGGAAGGATATATACTAATTTCCGTTTAAAAATGAGTCTAATTTATAATCTGATCTAGTTTTCAAGTATGAGAAAAAAATTGTTTCTAGTTAATTTTGGAAGTCTGCTCTTTCATTTTTACAGAGAAAGAGTTTGACATAAAGTGATAAAATATTAAGCTTTTAAAATTTTTTCGTTTATATTAAACAAAAATATCAGAGAAACTCGATTCATTGTCAGAGTGAAAACCATAGCTTCCGGTCAATCCATCATTCAACTTGTATCATTATGAATATATATACATATTGAATTGTTATTAATAAAACAAATATTTACGATTAGAATGTAATTTGATGACCTACAGAATGAGCGAAACAAATAACCGATTTAATAAAATCTATTAATGAATATTCAGTGCAGAAGATATCTATAAAATTATAAATAAACATTGTATTTTGTAGAATAGAAAACTAAATACGAAAATAATCATTTCAAATCACTTTAGTAAACACTTTTTATTCTGTATCAAAAAATTTACCCTTTCGATTTATAGTAATTACATTTTTGAAAGATCCGACTAAATCACTTATTGTGGTTATATTTAAAATACTTATTCGTAACATCTATAAAATGTACAATAGAGGAGCTGCTTCTTTTTTGAATTTCCGTGTCATGAGTAATCGTATTATTTAAATTAATCCAGTATCATTTTGTTAAGACCCGGAGCTACAAAAAAAAAAAACAATCATAAATAATAATGTACGCGCTTTCTGCTGGCAATCTTATTATTTACCACTGCAATTACATATTTCAACTTTTTATTCAAAAAATAATGAACAAATAAATTATTTGATTTCATTTTAAATAAATTTTTTCCATGTATTTAAACTTGCTATTTCGAAAGATGGTTATATATTTTTTTAATGCTTTCGATAAGAATCCAGCTGAAACGGTGCGAATAGTTCCACGTCTACTGCGAAAATGAATGATTGGCATAGTATTCAAAGCAAGCGCCGATATTGGCGAGAAATTTACTAAGTTCTGTGTAACCCTGCAGAATGTCTCTCTCATCCCCCTGTTTCCTTCCCCTCTCCTCATCTAAAAAAGTGCTCTTTATTTAACGACTTCCCTTAAACTTAGCCTCCTGCCCAGAGTTGCCAAAAACTTATACAGCAAAATAGCACGAAGAGGGGAAAAAAGTAGCGAATCTAACTAACTAAAATTAGATGGTCGCGGGCGCCGCGAGGAGCCTATTCCCAGAAGAAAGGGAGAAAAAGAAAAACCATGTCTCGGAAAAAATAATCAAATAACGCGATCTCACCCGAACGGTGAGGGATGAACGTGCCCCCAAGCACAGTGGATGGCAGTGGATGGCAGTCTATTTTTGGGCATCTGGACTGATACACAGTCCTCAATCCCATATCTTTAAGAGTCATTGAAGTGGGGCTTGACTTTCGTGGAATTACACAGTCTGCGATGTAGCATGCAGGCTATTGACTGCGACGGTGGAATCCGGGAGAAGGGGCTTAAGGTTATCTTCAAGACGTGGAATGTTCATACATGGCTGAGAGCTATGTGGGTGCTCTCTCATTGGTTGGAGGTGGAAGTGAGTATAGCCTCTGGCTGGCTGCCCATGGGGATAAGTAAAATTTTAAAAAGTAGAAAGTGGAATACGCTTGTCCAGTGGGGTAAAAGATAGAAAAATAATAAAAGAAGAAAAAATTAAAAATTTAAAAGTTTACTTGGGTGCAATAATTACATAATTATTGCGAGGATAAAGTACCTAAGGCGGGTTGTAGGAATCCAGTAGGATTCTTCTCGGCCTTTTGGTATTGTCATTGCAGTTATAAACATCTAAATTAATCATATTTGCATTGTTTGTAAACTGCAAGTTATTGAAGAAATTTATGGCAACTTTTTGAATGTGAGCTTTGAAACTATTGATTTTTAGAGCTTTGTTAATGTAATCATTTCGCATATAGCGACAAGCTTTTACGACCATTCGAATATAAGAATTTTGCACAGTATTTAAAATATTTATATTAGTCTTAGCAGCATAACCCCAGATGGGACAAGCGTAAGCAATTATGGGACGCATGACGGCTGTATAGAGAAGCACTGCTCCCAAGCACAGCGTTCTATCGAAGCAGAGCGCTGGCGGGGTGGAAGGGGAGAAGCGCAGGAAGGGGTACGGGACGGCCAGAGGCAATCAATAAAGAAGGTGACAGTTCACCAAATGAACCCAATAGGAATGATGCGTTGTTACGAGACTGCTTATGATGTTGAGAGTGTGAAAAGAGTGTTTCTGTCGTGTTATGGGGGCGAAGCGGGTTTCTCTACTTCGTTGAAGAGTATGCATATTTAATTTTAGGATGAGGATAAGTGAACAATGTTTGTGCTTTAATAATTGGATTTTCGTGAGATTCAATAGATTTAAAAACATTTCTAGAGAGTTTAGTGATGTAATTAGAAATCGGCTCCATGTGTAGGTCGTTGTGTATGACGTCATTCCGAACGTACCAGGGTGCGTTGGTCATGACGCGCGAAGTATTTTATTTTGAACTACTTGTATTTTTTTCTTGTGGGTGGCAGCCGCCGCTCCCCAAACCGGGGAAGCGTACGTGATCACTGGACGCAAAACTTGTCTATAAAAGATTACTTTATTTTCTAGAGATAGAGGTGATCTTCTCCCTATAAGGGAGATGGCTAAATGAATTCTACCCCAGAATTTTTCCGAGATATAGTCTATGTGTTTTTTGAAAGTTAGGCGGCTATCTATGTGTAGGCCCAGATATTTCACTACCGAAACCCACTGGATGTTGTCATCAAAAGTGTGAGTTGGAAAGGAGGGTCTATAACCCCTCTTTTCCTGAATATAACTGCTTGAGATTTATCAACTTTTATTGCAATCCTCCAGTGTGTAAGCCAAATTTCTAGTATATCGAGAAAATTTTGAATAGCTTTAATAGTGTATTTCAGCTGGACTCCCTGTGATAACACTGCGGAATCATCCGCAAACAGGCAAGTACTGACGGTGGAGTGTTGTGGGAAGTCGTGAGTGTAAATGTTGTACAAGTAGGGTGAAAGTACAGAGCCCTGAGGAACGCCAGAAAGGAAAGATCCAGAGTATGAATTGTTTACACGAACTCTAAAAGTTCTATTGTGTAAAAAATTATGTATGATTTTAATTAAATAGTCAGGGAACTGCAGTTTAATTAACTTGTACGTGAGGCCATCGTGCCACATTTTATCAAATGCCCTTTTGACATCCAAAAAGACACCTACCGTGTAAAATTTGTGGGCGAACCCTTCATTTATAATATTTGTTACTCGTATTAATTGGTGTAGCGTTGAATGGCCCTCCCGGAACCCGCATTGTTCCGGGGGAATACAATCTATGGCTTTGCAGTGGGATTTTATTCTAGTTAAGATAATTCTTTCATAAATCTTAGCAGTGGCATTAATTAAGCTAATGGGTCTGTAGCCTTGTGGAAAGGTCCTATTCTGATTTGGCTTGGCCAGCATGATAACGTTTGCTTGCTTCCACAGTGTAGGAAAGTGATTTTTTATGAAGCATTGATTGTAGATTTTTTAGTTAAGTGTGTAACTGCATTTAACGTTAAATATTTAAGAGCAATATTTGGGATCTGATCGGGGCCTGCAGCTTTTCTATTCTGCAATTTTTTAATAATGCCTCGGACTTCATTAGGGGAAGAGAGAGGGGGAATGTTTGTACTGAAGTTGTCGAAATAGTGATTCACTAAATTTTTGACTTCTTCGATCTTGTCATCACAATAAGGTTCTGCATTTTCCTGAAATGTGACTTCAAGTGTGTCTTTGAAGGCCTCCGCCTTTTCGAAATCCGAATAGGCCATTCCGCCCGGACCATGAAGAGGCGGAATGGGGGTATGCCTTTTAGAAAATCTCTTATGGAGATTATAGAGAGAATTGTCCTCAGGATTTAAAGCTAAGAGAAATTCTTTCCAGGTCCTGTTTTTATGTTGTTGGATTTCGCTCCTGATCTGTCTAATGAGAGCATTAACTACGCGTTTGTATGGAGGGTATCTGGTATTATTCCAGAGTTTTCTAAATCTATTCTTAGCTCTGATAAGCTCTCGAATGTTTACAAGAAGACGGAGGTGAGTAGTGTTCACTAATTTAGTGGTAGTGGAAGTGGAAATGGCATTCGAAACCATGCTGGTAAAATTTTGAACGGCTGAGTCCAAGTCATCTATTCGGGGATTACCGGGAATGTTGTGATAAATTATTTTTTGAAATTTCGTCCAGTTCGTAGTTTTAACAGTATGGAGAATTGGTGGTAAAACATTATTAGTTACAAAATCAAATATAACTGGATTGTGGTCACTGCTAAGTGCATTTACAGTAAAAACTTCAGTGTGAGATAAATTAACTGCAAAGCCTATGTCTAAAATAGCGTTGGAGCGATAACTGTTGAAATGTGTGGGAGTGTCGGGGACGAGAATATCAAGTGCCGACCCTACGGCCCAATTGCACAAGATATTACCATTTGCGTTAGCCCTGCCCGGGTTCCAGCTGGGTTGTCTTGCGTTAAAATAGCCGAAAAGAAAGGCTTTGTTGCTGTGGTTGAGGATTGCGTCGAGTTCCGTAGTATTAATGGAGCCGTGTGGAGGTCTATAAATGCACGCCCCAGTAATTTTACTGTTGTTTCCTAGCTGAATGATAACCGATGAATTTTCAAAGGTGTTTGAGACATTTAGAATGGCGTGGTGTTTGATAGAGTTTTTGACGAAGAGGGCCGTGCCTCCCCCCCTATGTGTTGTACGGTCACTTCTGTGACAAGTGAAATTTGGAATGCTAACCCCCGGTCCGATGGACGAAGGTGTGTTTCCTGTATCCCGATTATGTCGGGGTCATAATCAATAATACAATCTTTAAACTCATCTAATTTATTTTTAAATCCATTAGCATTCCAACTAAAAAACCTGAGAGAATTATTTGCACTATTCCTATTAGTCATAATCAAAAAATTAAAGTTTAGTTTGTAAGATGGACAGCATTTGTCCCCACTGTGTCATCATCTGGGCCATTTGGGTCATTACTGCTTTGGCATCCAGTGACTAAGTAGCGAATCGATTTTCACTTGAAATTCATAAATACAATTTTTTTTTTGATTTTGTAAAACTGTTTTACAAAATACGTTAAAATGCTTTAATTATTTAATTCATTTAAAATGCATTCAAATTCTTCCTGCTTATTATCGTGATCTGTTGTGGCTTTTTTATAAATTTCTGAATTATCGAAGCATTTGTGGCGATGGAATTAAATCAACCATAGTTCCTCATTCTTCCAAAGTCATTTTGATTCTGAGAATTGACTCAAACAGTTCGAGGCACATTTGATTCCTTAATTTTGTCTTTTTTGACGTCACTCTGGAGAATGCTATCTCCACAGTGACATTACTTATGGGTAGGCTGTAAAGCTTTAAAGCAAATATATCTAAATCTCTTAAAAATGGATTTCCAACTGCGTCTTTTATATTAAAAATGTGTGACACCAAAATAATTCTCCATCATTTAAAAGCTCAAATTCAGATAGAAAAACATCTTTCAACTGTGCGTTAAAAATTTATCTCTATTGATTCTCCAGAACATATAATTTAGATTGGTCTGCTAATTCTGAAGACAGATTAAAACAAGTAATATAAAAAAATAGTTTTTAAGTCAATTCCTACTTAGATCAACAACGAAAAATTTTATTTTAGCTACTTTTTATTAAATAGTTACAATTAATATAAATATGTAGATATATACATAGGACAGAATCACAAAATTAAATGGTAATTATTTTTTTAATTATCATTAATGTATCGTATTGTCCTTTTAATTTCAGTCCAATTGAATGCTTTAACACGTGAGAAAAAACCTTTTCAAGTTTTGACTCAAGTCGTCAAAATGGTCGCTAAGTCGCCAACAGGGCTGTATTTGTAATTCTTTAAATAATTAGTTTTAATAAATTAATTTTTATTAATTATAATTAAATTATTGTATTGTCATCCAAAATGATCCTGTATATAAAATTTCAGCTCAATCCAGCGCTTTAAAATGTATTTTATTAGCGATTAAAAATTGCACCAAGATAAAAATAAATAAATATACAAATATATAAATAAATATATATACAGACAGTGCGAGCTAATAGTAGGAATTGAAAAAAAGACGATTTGAATTTAAAAAAGTATCAGAGGAAAAAAATTCTTTATCTTTTTTAAAGTTCCGTAATTTGAAGGGATTTGGTTTAAAAGCTGCTCACGTACAATCTGGAGAAAATTATGACATCTTTGATGGATTTCTGTAGTAGATTCTGTAGATATTATTTTAATTTTGCTTATCAGTTTACTTTTAAAAAGACATCCATTAGGTACTTCAATAGGCAAATAAATGCTTGTTAAGTAAAGGAATAGTAAGACAAGTAGATTGGAAAGAGGCAGTGGCGTAACGGAGAATATTAGTGCCCATTGCAAGGTCAGCTTTCGGACCCCAAGCTCTAATACGTACTTGGCGTCAGTCAGCCTTTGGGTCCCCTAGAATCCCTAAGCCTCTATGCATTGCGAAGGTGTACGTTACGCCACTGAATTTAGGTCAAAACCTTTCAAAAGGGATTTAATCAGATTTTTATCACTAATCTCTTTAGATTACAATTACTTATTTTTGTCATTGTTTGCAATTTTTTATAAGTCTAAGATTTTTATTCTTTAATTCAATGGAGTATTGTTGATGATAATTATACAATTTACTTTTTTCTGTAAGAATTTGCCCTTTCACAATTACTTTTCCAGTTTAATATTTATGTAGAAATTCTCTCTAAGCCTATTTTTTAAGAATATTACATGTTTCATTTTCATGCTTCTATCGGGATTAGAAAGAATCCCGCTATTTCTTTTTTGTACCCCTTGCAATGGAAGAGTGGTGGGAGAGGGGAGTCCGGCTTTCATAGGCTCCGATTCGTGGCGGTGGCGGAGAAATTACAGCGTTTCGGGGTGGTGAAACATACTGCAATTCCATGTTTTCTTTGGGGACTAAGTCACTTTTTTTGCGATTTTTCCGAAAAAAATCAATTTTTTCGAAACTTGTTCCTGTATTTCCAGTATTTATGGTTGAAAGTAGCAAAAAGTAGCGGGATCTTCAAGTGAAATAGCATAAAATTCGCGCAGTAGCAATAGGATAAAAAAGTAGCGGAAAATTTTAAAAAGTAGCAAAATTCGCGAAAAATCGCACGATCTGGCAACACTGCTCTTGCCAAGAAATAACTCTATTATGCAAGCATCGTATCTGGTTCTGCCATTAAACAAGGCAAAATAGCTTTAAAAAAATCATAACATTAAAAATAATTCTGAATTCTGAAAACAATAAAATATCCAGCTATTTTAAAAATCAAAAGAACATTTAATCCCAAAACCAAACCCAAAACTCAAAACCGAAACGAAAACTTACAATTGCCAGAAAGTCTTCATTAACTGGGTTTTAAAACAATTTAAAATAGTCAAAACGCCAAACAGAGCGAGTATCATTCAAATGTGGCAGTCATCTAGTACATCTTACTTCTGGCTACTTCAGAGTTAAAACAACACGAACTAATTTAGTGTTAGGAATAAGTGGTGGAGTGCGGTTCTTCCGCAATATAATATAGCCCGAAATATAATTACATTTTTTAAAAAGAATACATAAGAAAAGGAATTTTTAATGTCAGTTTTGGGCTGATTCTGAATGCTAACAAATTTTCAAACAGTCTTCGAATAATATTTTTAGTGTAAATGAAGAGATTAAAATAGAAGAAATTTGTATGTATATATAAACGCTTATAAAAAAACTTCGGTGGTTGCAAATGTAGCAAGCTGATATCGAATATTCAAAGTTTATTTTTTTGTTCGAGTGTTCAACTCTATTTACCTACTCTGAAAGTAGTAAATTTATTATTTTTTTCTTTAATTTCATATTCTTGCAAGGACTTGGTAAGCATAGTTTTCTTTTCTTTTCTTTTTTTTACGTAAGCAATTAGACTCAAGGTGAGTCTTGCAAAGATTGAGGTATTCAAGACCAAAGAACATTTAACAATGCAGATCGAAAATAAGATGGATACCGGGAATGTAAAATATTTCCGTGCTTCTACTTTTGAAAAAGAACTCTTATAATGAGCCGGCCAAAGGAAAATAAAAGAGATAAATACATTATTAGAAAATCCGTCATCTATCCAAAATATAGACCCCCCTCTACTATATACTGAGATAAAGAGTAAAATTCCCAAATACGATCAAATTTCTAATATGTCATTTACTAGAAATGGAAAATTACGATTAGCCACTTCAGATTCAGCTTGTGTAGTACAAATCTTACATCTAAATCAATTATTGAATGTTTCGGTTTGTGCAAGTGTCATATGGGAGGATATTACAGTTGGTCGAAAAAATAGTTGAGCACCATGACCCTGTGAGGCACCTACACGTGGGTGCTGCATTTCTACATCATCTACGTCAGTGCTCCGCAACCTTTTTATCGCTGCGGACCGGTCAACGTTTGATAATTTTACTACGGCCCGCTGAGGGTGGGGCACATTGATTGTTTATATTTTAGATTGTTTTGATTTAACAATTTTAATTTAGTTACATTTAAATATGCCTTCAGAATAAAATATAGTTACACCAAAAATGAATATAAGTGATTTAACGTGGAATATTAAGTGATTTCCGCGGAAAGTTGCACAAATCCGAGAGAAATGCACCACTTTAAATAAAATGCCAATAGTTTAATGTTTTTAGGCGCCCCAGCACCATTTGATCCACGGACCGGGGGTTGCGGATTACTGATCAACGTGACCTGTATCTGTAGGAAAGAGTGAAGAATCACGCAAATCTGTCATCTTAATATTTGTTTATTAAGATCCTAACTTAAACACTATATACAATAATAATAATAACCAAATTAAGCAAATCTGGAGTGAGAAGACACAATTCGTATTACCAAATATTGGCGTAATTGACCAATATATCTAAATTTACAGACTACCTCTAATCTCATTAATACACGGAGTTTCCTTATATCTTAATTTAAGGCACTTACCGCTATATCCTAGGTAACAGCTATTCTCTTGGTCCTAACTGACATGGCTTTACTCCTTGTGGAATGGTGTCCACCTTTAGCTTGAATACACAGGTACGGGTAGGTTAATTCTTGAACTTGGAATTTCCTCTTACTTTAAATTAATCGCTTCTAATCATAAACATAGACCTCATATAGCAACTTCACATATCCACCCCGTGAACGCTAAACTTCTACTATATATAAGATTCCTAATTTGCATTTTCTCGTGTTCTTCTTCTCCAGTTGGTTGGAAAGAATTGCCATTCTGGCCCCAAAGAACCCCAAGAGGACATTAATGGAAATCGCGATGAAAGCCCATCACAACCCTTTCAAAACAAGATTGAAAATGAAAAACGACCTTTTTTTAAATGAATCTCCTATTATGAAAACCATCTCAACACGGTACTTTTGTTGTACGATCAAAATGTTTCATTCTCCCCCTTTCTTTTTAAACGGCTCTTTTTATATGAATATTGTACGTTTTTCACCTACTTTTTACCCAAAATTTGCATTTGGGGTCTCAATGAAAATGAGATTCAAAGTTGCCCCGAGAACATACAGGAATGAACAACACAAAATTCTTCAGTTTTCTCTCAAAAAATCTTTCATGGGCAAAGGAAAATTTTTCATTCCACCCCAGAGAGATGATTGAAACAGGAGTTATCGACAAATGAAATTAAGGCATCTTGGCATGTCAAATGAAATTTAGGCATCTGAATATAGTGTGTTTTAGAGAAACAGAGGACAAGCCAACTCATTCCAATCTTGGTGTGGAAAAAACGGGACAACAACAAGCCAACTCACTGAGACTCCTTCCAATCTTGGTGTGTTTTTAAAAAACAGGAGAGAACAATCATTAACAGGTGTGTCCAATTTTTTGTGTGAGTAGATGCATTCCAATCTTGGTGTATTAATTGACCCGAAAATAAGGGGACCGAGTACAACTCGATCTCCTAATTTTCGGATTTGGCTAAAAAACCGCTGCCACTCCTGACACGATTTATCTGTTGCTATGAAAAAATTTTTCCGTCAAGACTGTCAGAATTGAAATATCCAATGCAATTCAAACCTGACAGTCTTAACAAAAAGCATTTTTGACAGTGCTGAATTCCTTCTGGCTGCTCGCCTTTTATACTCTAGTGGGGTCACGTGAAACGATTGGTTGACGCACATTGAAATTAATCTTTGAATGCATCTTTCCATACAGTTTTAAAAGAGATGCATTCCAACGTTGGCATATTGTGTGTTTTGAAAAAAAAGGAAACCGAGTACTGTGGACTCGGCCTCCCTTTTTTCTGTGCAATTGTCTTTTTTTTTCACTTTACTAAATCGGCAGTTTCTTTATAACAGTCAGCCTGCAGCTTGGTGAATTTCGTTAATGTACCGGTTGGCCCGGCAATCTTTGTCAGTAGAAACGAGATTGGAATGATCCACGGTAATGCAAATGACTTTTGGATCTTTTCCAATGCTTGCAATGGACAGTTCGATGAGGACAGGCTGGCCACAATAATGAAACCCGTTGGCATGGGCAAAAAAGGCTAGATGAGACATGTTGCTTCATCTGTGAGAATGATTCTAGCGGCTGGAAGCTCACCTGATATGGTCAAATACGTTCACTGGCATCCCACTGGCCAAAGCCTGCCGATGCGAGTGCTACACATGTTTATCCAAAGCCCGTTTCCAAGGTTGGGGACACACCATACGCCAAGGTACGTTCTCGTCACGATGTATTTCCCAATCGTCCAACCACGTCAACCATTTCACGTACACGGCCGCCAGTCATGTGCACTGCGTGAGATCTAAAGTATACACATCCCAAACTCAGAGAGACGGAGAACTGACCACTTGAAAGAATCTCAACTCTACCCCATTATTCCATGTCAGATCCAAACGACTCGTAAACACAGTGACTGTTTTTCCAAACGCACAAGGAGCGTGCACACCAAAGTTTGGTTCAAAAATAATGGTATAAGGATACCCTTGCTCGTAATACGTGACTCGATCAGGCCATTGACCTCAATTTCTTAACACGATAGTAGTGTGATGTCGACACTGGTCCAACAAATTTGTACCGAAACCATTCTTGTGTTAATATCTTTTCAGACAAAAAAATGAGACGGGTTTTAAGGTCATTATTTATTTACAATATGTACAAAAAATATATAATCATTGCAAAGCTATATGCAAGACAAAAAACAATTATTGACAGAGAGATCCATGGGTTTAATCACTTTGAATCCAGTAGATTTTTTTACACAATTTTCCAGTCTGGGCATTGTCAAGTTCAGGAGCTCTTCCTGCTGCTCCATAGCCAACCCCATTTCAAAATGATCCAAGAACGAGACGAGATCATTGTTATGATTAAAAAAAAAAAAAAAAAAAGATGGTACCGTGTGAAGCACCTGGGGTTCTTGGGTATGGGCTGCGGGTGCTTGTTCCAACTATTCTCCAAATACGGACGACATTAGCTGGTCGAACGAAGCATCCTCCGTAAGGGTCGGCTCCAAAGTGTCGACAGGTGGCTCTGGAAAAGTAATCTGCACAGGTGGCTCTGGGAAATGGACAGATGTCTCAGGTTGAAGCTCTAGTACAGTTGGCTCAAGTTGAGGCTTTGGGAAATGAATCTGCACAGGTGGCTCAGTTGGCTCTGGGGATAGGATAAGTATCTCTGGAATGGATACGGGTTGAGGGGAGGCCAATGCAGGTCTGGCTATCAACACAAGAACACAGGAGGTGGTCTAATGACTGGGTGATTCGCACTTTGGATTTAGTTAGTCTCTTGGAGAAAGGTATGAACTTTTCCTCCAAAGGTCGCTTGCTCATCTCGGCAGGTACATGAACCGGGGTAGGTGGTGGCAGCTTGTACGGTTTTTGATCAAAACTTTTCATTTTCCGGAAATCCCCCAAGTGGAATCCATTTTGAATGAGCTGGTGGAGAATGGATTTGGGAACAATGTGGAGACCAAATGCTGTTTTTTGAACCATCAGCAAAATGTAGTTGGTTCCATCCGGGATCGGAAGTACCACGTGGGGCTTCAAGATCATTCGGTGGTAGAGCATTTGGTTATACGGCTCAAAGTTCCCCCTGAACAGATTGGGTTTGGATCGGCTCCTGAGACTGGAGTTAGAATAATTTCCTATTTAATGATGAGAGCAAATTCAACATTTTTGGCTCACGCAGGCATATACTAGTGTGAAGAAGAATAAGCAAGGAACGTAATCCTAAGAATTTAGTTGAAACACACAGTTAATCATGAAGAATTTTTTTGTGCTGGGGGGGGGGAGGGTGTATGTCAGTTTCAGGATTAGGTAATTTGATGTTCATTGACGGTATTAGAAATCGCGTGAGATCTTTAACAACTTGAAATTATCTGCTCAAAATTTAAGTATTGGAGACAACTTCATATTTTATCAAGATGAGAGTCCAAGCACATTGCTCTTAATGCAGCGCTTCTCAAACTGTGGGGCGCGACCCCCTAGGGTGGCGTGATGATCCTAGGAGGGGGACGTGAGCATATTGAGAAGTCGAAAACAAAAGTATATTTTAAAATATTTTTAATTTATTGAAAGAATACAAACAAAATACATTCAGACATAATAAAAAAAATTAAAGAACATTTACACTAATATAATATACATATAAATGTATCAGTATTGCACAACATATATTTTATCATTAATTTAGCAATACTTGGTTAAGAACAAATTTAATAATTACCAGTGACCCAACGGGCTTGTCATAAATAAAATTATATGCAAAAATTAACACTTATATTAATAATTTGTGTGTACGGTTTAAAATTAATACCTTAATTGCCGTTTAAAAGTTACGTGATTCGTTTCCCAATGCCACCGTTTTGCACGTATGCACGTATATGTGGTGTATTGGGGGGACGTGAAAGGGAATAAATAAACAAATCCTTTGAAATAAGTAAATCCTTTCCAAACACTTTCAAGATCATTTTATTGCATTCTAAAACCTTCAGAATAATTTTATGGATAGGAGTGATCAAAAAAGATCGCATTTTGGAAAGACGTATATATACGTGCGGGCAATTTAAGCACTGGTTGAGCGATACAGTTATATACGCCAGTGACACTTAACAGGTTAAAGTCGTATGGTAGCTTTAGCATCTAAGTGTCGTATTTTCAAATTCAATACATTGTTATTGAATGGAGGGGGGCGCGATGAAGATTATGATTAAATATTGGGTCACGAGTATTGAAAGTTTGAGAAGCACTGTCTTAATGTATGCCTCTGGTGTGTAACTGGTGACCGCGGTAGTCTAGTGGTCAAGGTAACGGACTCGTAGCCAGTGTGTCATGAGTTCAAGCCTAGTACCACTGATGACCCGCCGTGTAGGGGAGTGCTGCATGTAAAATCTGACGAGAGCTCAAAAACGCCCTCCCGTTGGTATGGTGTGGTAGTTAGGAGAGAGGGGTGCCATCTCAAGTGTCGTCCTAGTCACTTGACCGTGATTCAACATTATGAGGTCTGTTGCCAAAAGCCCTCAAGTAGCTGAACAGTGTGACATTAATATTCAATCACTCACTGGTGCGTAGTTGTCCCCCAAGTTTTGAAAACACCATCTCAGTCAACTGATTTAAATACAATAGAGCATATTTGGAGAGAGCTTGAAGTTAGATTAAGAAGACATAAAAGCAAAATGTGAACTAATAGCAGTAATCACAAAAGAATTGAGTATATCAATTCAGAATTTACAAAAAGAAATGATGAATTAAATCTATGCCAATATATACGTTTAAAAGCAAACGTGAACACTGAAGGATATCTTACTGCTAAATTAATAAAGAATACAAATAATTAAAACTACTGCAAGATTTTTAAGTGTACAAAGATTTTTAAAACAGTTTTTTAGTATTTTATTTTTTAATTTTTTCAAAATAATAAGTCATAATTTTTTTTCAAATTGGATTTTTTTATTCCATTAAGAATAAGTTGCAGATATTACTTTAAAAGATTATAATTCTGATGCATTAATTTTCATCAGGGCCGATCCTAGGGTATCGACCGCCCTTGTGCAAACACCTAATGTGCCACCCCCCCTAGAGAACTTTTCATATTTTGACTAATACTTAACGTTGACATTTAAAAATCATCTACTTATACAGGAATAAAAAATAAAACACATTAATAATAACTCAAATAAAATTTGAAGGGCAGAACTTCATTTTTGGGCCAGGTAATAAGTTATAATACCAAGAAAATGCTTTAACAAAATAATATAAACTCTCTCTCTCTAACAAAAATATAACCTTTAAAATAAAAATAAACATTTTATAATTATAAATGCAAAACAACAGAATTTACTCAAAAAATACAATCTAATAAAAATAAATACTCTCTAAGGCACAAATCTCGTGAAACGAAAAGTATATACATCAGTCCTTCTACTAAGACTAAGTAATAAACTATACCGTAAAATACGGTGTATAACTCGCACTTTTAACTCAAAAAATAAGATCGAAATTTACGGTTGCGCATTATACGCCGCGGGTATAAAAATGAGAACTTTAAAAATACAAAAAGAGGCGCACAGAAAAAGATCAGACTTTTACATACTGTGATATGGTCGATTTTTGTCGACCATATCTTGGGTTTTCAGCGTGAATTAGAGGTGTGGGGTTCTCGAAATGAATCGACATTTTAGAATTCTTAATATGACTTTATTAAGAGTTTAACTTAAATTTCTAATATATTGAACAAACTTATATTAAGTGAGAATAAGCCAAAACACGTAGCCGTAACTAAAACGAATCGCGCAACTTGGATCACTTATCTAAATAATTATATTATCCGCCTACTCTCAATTCTTATAATATTACGATTTCTTATATCACATAATCTGTCCTACCTTGAATTCCACGCAATGGTTCAAACACCTTCAGATAGGCTGTTGGGCGCACGTGCAATATTATGCACCTTGTAGTAATGGCTTGGAATCCGTGATTCTTTGGTAGGCCGTCAAATTACACTTCTATCTTTTCCAAACAGAACTTTCTCTAAATTGCCATCTCCCGCTTACTAAAACTTCTGTTCTTTTAAAGACTATCTTATTTGCATCTACACACTTCATTTAACTTCTTGGATTTGGGTTGGAAAAGATTTACCATTAATCTTGGCCGTCAAAGAACCCAGAGGTTATGTTACAGAAAAGACGCGCGAGCCCGTCACAATACTATATCGAAATACTGTTTCTGTGAAAGAAATAACATTACTTATGAACTTAAAGGGTTGTAATTCTGAAAGTACCCTATTTTTAGTAAAGCTTGGAATAATATTCCAATAAAGGACTTCAAAACACATCATTGCGCACATGCATTTCAGAATTCTTTGTGAGAAAGGGTGTGCGTGTTATACGGCGAATATGTGTAGGGGCACGTTATTCCAGATTTTACTGTAACTATAAAGTAACTTTTCTGGCTTTCTCAGAAGCAAATTTGTTAAAAAAGTTTTGGTTAAATAAGTTTTTTCTGAGATTTTGGATTCAATTGAGACTATGGCCAAATCTGAAAGCCTTTCTTGTGTCATATTATTTCTCAAGTAATTTTTAATGATTTTTAATTTACTGGAACTTCTTTCATCGGAAGCTATATATAAAGAAACAGGTTAGGTTAAAAAAATTCTTAATGCTAGAGCGAAATTGGGAAAACAGGGAATAAGATCATTTTTCCCTATAATTTCTAATATCTCAGTTGGCTGTTTTTTTACCAGGAAACATATCTTTGAATGAAGTTATTTTATTGAAGACCTATATACCGTCTATATCTTATTTTGGAATTTCTTTTTTATTTTCTCTTATTGTTCCAGCAATAGGTTTTCTTTTTCTTTTCAAAAGTTCATCTAAAAGTGGATAAGATGTGTACCAGTTGTCTCCTTTAAAGTCACGTTCTTCCTAAATGTTTATGTGCTATACATATAAAACATTTATCTCTAACTGTGTCTCCCTCTTCTAAATATGGATCGATTTCAGTGGAGGAATCATACTTGCTGTTATACTCTTCATCATTTGATTCTTCTTCATCATAATCACGAAGAGAATTTTCATCCGAAAATACTGTGTTGTACTGCATCTCTCTGTTAAAAACTGTATCTATTAAATTACTTAAATATCACATTTCTTCATCATAACTACAATAATACGCCATAGCATAAGGAAGATTTAAAACGTGCTCATGCATTCAGAACTGTAACGGTGATTCACGCTCAAGGTATGACATACCTGAAGAGGCGGTATCCAAAAATATATATTTAGAATTCGCCTACAAGCTAAGACCCTTCAAAGGATATGACCTCAAAGTCAGCTACACGAGAAACTATCAATTTTCCAAAAAAGGTTTAGAAGGAGCGTTGAAAAAAGGTAGACGGTGGGTAGTCACCCTGCGCGGGAAGTGCTTGGTTAAAACTGAGAAAGATCTCTGACCTGATGCTTTCTATATTGGTATAATTAAAAATATTTTTAAAAGTATCTCTACGTTAGGGAAAGTCGAGACCATTTCTTTTGCAACTTCGATGCTTGCACAAAGCCTCGGGTTTTCCCGAGGGACGATTTCCGATTCCGAGTCATATAATTTATTTCTCTGTAGCAGTGTGGAAGGAATTTCTGTGAATACTTGAAAATAAAGTTATAAATTTTGGATTAAAAAATAACTAAATTCTTTTTTAATCGAATCTAAATTTTCAAACTTTTTAAAGTTTTCTATTTATTATTGCAAACTGTAAATTTTTTCCATGAAATATTTAGAAAATTAAAATAATAATCTTAAGCTTTTTAATTTTTTTTTCAAACTCTCAAAAAATTACATTTAATCCTTTTTTTGAAATTTTTTGATTGAATTATGAAATTTCTGATTTAATACATACTTTGTTTAACTGTTTGTTTGTTTAAACATATTAATTTAATTTCTAGAACAAAACGTAGCTTGACTTCCAGATTACTTATTCAAAATTATTAAAATATCTCCACCAAAAGTAAGCTTTCGAAAATTCTAAGGTTTTTTTAAAAAAAAACTAGGAACACAATCACAATGCTTTGAATTTGTAGTTTCCTTTTAAAGTTTCTAAATATAAGTTAATAAAACATTAATATTATTAATATATACTAGTTTGTTTTTTCAAATATCTTAATACTTTGAGACTAAACAGAACAATAAAACAATTCTAGAATAATTCGAAACTTCTAATATAACTCAAAACTTTTTGACAAAGGCCACAATATCACAAAAGAAATCTAAAATTTTTTAACTAAATTGGTATCTTAATTACATTAAAAATACTCAAGATTATACAACCTTGCTACTTATTGAATAATTTTTCACATTTCTGTTTTGTTTGAGAGAGAGAGAGAGAGAGAGAAATCTCTCACTCTCTTATCTACTTTATAAATTGTGTTTATCGTATTTTTGTTTCTGTAATGCATTTTGCTATCACTTTAATTAAATAGTTTTATACTACTAGAAGCAATTAAAAAAATATTACCCATATTTTTCAACATTTATTATGGTTCTGTAAAAATAAACCTTTCATTAAATGCTTTTTATAAGAAATTTCTGCAATAGTTCTGACATTCTTAGTTGCCTTTTTTAAAGATTTTAAATATTGCTATAGATTGTTAAAGATGAATTTTGATTAACTCTATTAGAAGCATACAGAATGCTGTACAATATTTTAAAGAAATTGTACGATTTTTATGTATTTTTATAATTAATTATTAGTTTGTATTAAATATTCTTTAAAATTCTGTGTGCAAAAGATCTTAATCAAGAAGGTATCGTGCAAATCACTCTTAAAATAGCAACAAATACAAAAAGAAAAAAGAATTTGTGCTTTTCAAATTCAATCTTACAAATAATGATTCTTTTAGCAGTCTTAGAGTATATTAGAAAAATTATATGTGTTTATTTCACATGTTACCTCAATAAAAAGAACAAAAAATTTGTGTGCATCTTAACGTACATAAAAGTAAACTTAACATACTTTATTTCTTTGAAAATTCTTTTCACTGTCTTAAGCAATTTAAATTAAATATTTAGAAATTATAGATTGTTTCATTTTTTACTAAACAAAATTATGATAACAAACAAAATCATCAAAATAAATATAACTATGCTTTATTTCAATTTCCCGCTATTGTTAGGATCCTTTTAAGTATGGTAAATAATAAATGAATGTACTCAAAGACTCATTCGGAAGTCAAATTGACGCAAAATTTCCTCAGTTTTCTTCGAAAAGGGGTCTTTTTTTTGGAGGATCCTTCTGCCCCATTCTTTTCATTCGTCCTTAAGCATGTCATAAATCTTAATCGTGCTTTTCATTACTTTTGTCCGATGTGTCGAAATTCTTCCTTAACGCCCCCTTCCCCTTCCCCCATGGGACCAGCATTGAGAACTCATGAATACTTGTTAAAAAAAATAATTAACTATAGACTTGAAGGGGGACAGAAGATTTCTGGCGCTTATGGGCCAAATCTTTCTTGGAACGGGAAGCAGATCCCTTGCTGACTGGCTGACTGAATGCACATTCGGTCTTTTGGTTGTTACAAAAATAAAAGAGAACCGGAATAAATAAAATCTATAATATTCTCTTTAACTGGACCACTTCTGAAAAAAATTCCAACTGCCAAACCTTCATGTAGCTTCTTAGTGCGACGTTTATTAAAGTCAATCGATCAATAGACGAAAGGGTTATTTTCATTTACAAGCAAAGAACATTCTGAATGTATTTTTTCCATCCCAAGTGTGTTATCTGTATTTCACTTCAAACGATCTTTTTGTGGAACCGCTTTGAATGAGAAGTTTTTCCTGCTTTCTGACCCCATACCACTCTTTGTTTTCTCATTATTTTGAGTAATTTTACCAGCTTTTAAACTTTTTTATTGTGGGACCTAAGATTCAGAATTCACACGAATAATTTATATCGTTTGAAGCCAGTGACATACTATTTTATAAACGTAGAAAGGAACTCTTAATATTACCATTAATAGCATTTTATGACATTTTGCTTACACACGTCCGGGGCCCCTGTAGCTAGCGGGCCCGCATCATTAATACTAGCCCCCTGATAAGGCTGATGAGAAGGAATGTTCCTCAGAGTTGGAAATTCATTCTTATTTTTCTCGAACTATGTTATGCTCAGGCTCGGTCCTAGGGTGTCGGCCGCCCTCGTGCGAAGACCTAATTTGCCGCCCCTCTAGAGAAATTTTCATATTTTGACTAATACTTATATATATTTAATTACTTATTGCAATACTTATACATTTAATTACTTATATTAAGATATATATACATTTACTTCCTTTTTTTACAATACTTATATATATATATATTTATTTATATATATATAATTACTTATTTAATACTTATATATTGAGGTTATAAACTCATCTACCTGTCTAAGAGTAAAAAGTAGAACATCAATAAAAATGCAAATAAAATTTGAAGAGCAAAACTTTTTATTTTGATCAGCTAATGGGTTATGATCGCGAGAAAATACTCTAATAAAATACCGTAAAATCCGGTGTATAACGCGCACTTTGAACACAAAAAATGAGATCGAAATGTAAGGGTGCGTGTTATACGCCGGGTATAAAAACGATAGCTTTAAAAATAACAAAAGAGATGCGCATAAATTTTTTTTTACTTTTACACATATAGAAATACTGTTTATTTAAAATAAATTATATACTTTATGAACTAAAAGAGTTCTGGTTCTAGAAATATATTATTTCAAAAATCTGTCATAAAATCTCGAATAAATGGCTTCAAAACATAAGAAAGTTGTATACAAAAATTTCAGATTTGTTCTTAAAGAGCGGGGTGCGCGTTATACGGCGAACATACCTGAAAACTAAAAAATGCATCTTGAAAGTATGAGTGCACGTTATACACCGGTGCGCGTTATACGCCGGATTTTACGGTAATAAACAAGCAAAAGTATTACCTTTGAAATAAAAATAGACTTTTCATAACTCGAAAAGCAAAACGCATACAACAGTATTTACTCAGAAAATATAATTAAATAAAAAAGTACTAAAGCATAAATCTCGTGAAACGAAAAATATGTAAATCAGTCCTTCTATAAAAACTACTTAATAATTAATTATAAAATAACTTTTTTGGCTTTCTGGGAAGCAACTTTGTCAATAATTTTAATGAAATCAATTTTTTTCAGAGACTTCGGATTCAATAAAGTATGTGTCCATATCTGAAAGCTTTTCTTGTGTAGTATTCCTAAAAACTCCTAGAAAAAATTCTAAAATATATACCTTACCATCAGTTATGCCCACACATCTAATAACAAACTATTTGTTCTGTGTGACTAATTTCTGGTGTAGAGAGAGAGAGAGTCAATTATAGTGTAATGTTTTGCTTTTTTGATAGTGCGTGTTATCTCATTACGAATAGATTCGGCTAAAATAGTAATTATTTCATTTCGAAAATGCTGCCCTAAGTAGTGTGGAATACATGTTTTGTTATTTTTGTATTTACTGACATTATGTGTGTGTGTGTGTTTTAAATGGGAATGTAAATGCAAGTAATTTTTTTATAGAGATATTTATATAAATTAGAAAAGTGAACACAATAACTTTTTAACAAAAATAATTTTTAATTCTACATAAAAGCAGAATTTTCAAGAACTGCAATTTGCCGAACGCTGCTCTAAGCTAAATACTGTTTTGTACACATTTGTCACCCTTAATGTAGTAACACCATATACAAAAGATAATCGTTTGTACTTGTATCCCGAGGTCGGGGGTGGCCGTGGCAGCCTTGTGGTCAAGGTATTAGATTGTAGCTGGCATGTCACACACACAAGTTCGATCCCAGTACCACTAAAGTCCCGCCTTGTAAGGGAGCGATGCACGTTAAAGCTGCCGAGATCTCAAACGTCCTCCCGTTGGTGTGGTGTGATAGTTAGAAGAGGGGAGTGCTAGCTCAGGTGTCGTCCTCGTCATTTGACCATGGTTCAAAATTACGAGGTTCGTCGCTAAAAGCCCTCGTGTAGCTGAACAGTGCGACGTTAATATTCACTCATTCACCCGAGGTCGCGGGCCCATATACTTGCTTCAACAAATCGCCTCGCAATGTAATTTTTATTTTTTAGAAAAAGATATAGTCGTTACAAATTTTACTAGCAGTAGTCGGCATTTCAATTGAATATAAAATAAAATTCCAGGTATTTAAATAAGGTACCAGATTTCTAAAGTATAAATAATATAATATTTCAAGAGAGAGAGAGAGAGAGAGAAATATTTTCATACAAAAAAAAAAGTATTTTTCAAATTCGGTCCAAATGCCACCTCGGACATGCGACCAGTTTTTCCGGCCCTAGAGTCGCCCCTGCTGCTAACATAGAGATAATAGTAAACACGGTAAGGGGATAAGTGGATTAGATCATATGAAATTACTCTCCAACTAAGAGTATACATGTAAGCGGGCAGATACAAAGAGATCAGGATTAGCTTTTAATTTATGTTTTCTTTTATTTCTGTATTTTAGCGCTATGTTGTGAATCGCTTGATTCGCCTGTTGATTATATGGCATCTGGTTGCAATTAAGACTTTAAAAAAAATGCATAAAACTAGCATTTTTCAACATAGTACTAAAGTACCATTAAATTACTATAACATAAAATTAAATTTAGAGCTTCGCTAACATTAATAATTCTATGGAATATTGAATTTTCCCACACACACATAATCTTCGTAATGAAAATCATTAACTCAATAGTCAAAAGAAGCCGCAAGATTCTTTCGCTTATAATACCAAATGAAACTACAAAAAACTACCTTTTGATAGAGGTATAACTTACTAAAAAGGAAAACAAGCATTGTTTATAAGCGTTACAAAACCATAAGCAAAAATCACTTCTTTCCTCTATTTTGTTTTTCTGAATTGGAAGGCTATTATTAAATTAAAAACTTTTGATTTTCCCAAATTCATATTGAATTTAAACATTATTAAAAAATTTCGCTAAGCAACTTTAGAAAAAATCCTTTTTGAGATGCCTTTATTAAGCATCGAACCACATTGCACTGCCAAGGCAGCTATTAAACAAACAAACAGAAAAACCCACCTTTTTTAATGCGGTATTGTCGGCTCCAACACGAATTTTGCTGTCATATGAAGGATGTTAGTAAAGAGTAATAGACATTTATGTAGTAGACATTTATGAACAATCTGCCAACACACTATGCACTAACATTCTATTTTTTTCCCTTAAACTATGCTGTGTTATCGGGACTTGATTTTTCAATAACTATTCAAAAAAAAAAATTCAGAATATATATTCAATTTATTATAAGTTTAAAATTGAGAAATTCTTAAAATAATTTGATTGATCGAACCATATACAGCCTGCGGCCGCGTGCGGTGCACGCGCTGCACACATTCTAGGATCAACTCTGGTTATGCTATTGGGAAATCGCAACTTATTTGGATTTTTCAATAACTATTTAAAATTCAGCATATTTATTCAACTTATTATAAATTTTATTTTGAGAAATACACAAAAATTTTTACTTGACCGATAGAATTATAGGCGGCCTGCGGCCGACCCCTTTTTTGGGCCACTCGCGTGCGGTGCACGTGCTGCACACCTGCTAGGATCGACCCTGCTTGAGGATCACAATTTGAATCAAATGGAATACATAAATCATTCTCCAGACCTAAATGCGATAGAGTGGCTCGACTACTTTGTGGTAGACACATTGCTGCTTTAAGTCTTCCTTCAAGATTAATGTATTAGCTGAGCATGTTTCCGATGCCACCAGTGCATTGTGGCAAACGGTTGAAACATTACTTCTTAAAACCAATTTTGTTAGTTTTTAATGATATTTTTCGACATAAAACTGTAATCTACAGCTTTCTCCAAGAATGGACTTTAGGGTTGCAATAGCTGAGTGCTCACGATCGTGAAATCGTGGCCAGCTTTGTCAAGTCGTGGGTTAGAGTCCTGATACCACGGAAGGTAGGCTTTGTAGATTGGGTAATGCATGCTAAATCTGTTAAGACTAAAAGTCCTCATTGTGATGTGAAAGAAGAGTGGGATGCCGACTCTTCTATTGGTATTTGTCTCACCACTTGACTGGTTCAAAACTACGAGGTTCATTACCAATTGTCCTCAAGTAGTTTCTAAATGCGAGGTAAATAAAAAATGAATTAATCTGACGTACCAAGAAGCTTTGGTGGTAACCCTAATAATTCCTGTTTGAAAATGTTTCTCTTTCGGTTGAGCTTCATAAAGGGGATCAGTATTGAATCAATTCCAGGTACATTTTTCATTTGCATGACAAAGCTCTAAAATAGCCACATTCACTTTACAAAATACTAAAATCAAGAAAAATCCCAATATAATGGTCTTGAAGTACAAACCATAAACAGCAGAATACATATTTCTAACCTTCGTACAAAATAATGACTTCCGGTTCATCGTCATCGACCGGATTTGTAAAATTTTGAATACGCGCTAACGCTGCGCGAGCGTTAGTAAACTCATTAAAAATCTTGGTTTTCTTAAACGGTGCCGGTATTTCTGAAGATTACATATACGTATATAAGTTTGTTGTTATGAATTTTTTTTATTAATATGGGTAATCAGATGAGATATTTATCAAAACCAGTCACTGACTGTCATTCAGAAAAGGGTTTTGGAAATTCTTTTACATATTCTGCGGCTTTAATGCAAGGTTGGAGAAAAAGTCAAGAGGTAAGCTGAAAATTCCCATTTCAAAGTTTAATAACTGTACGCTAGTTTTTCATATGAAATAGTTTAAAAATATCAATCTAATATTTGTCCAGAATTTTTTTTTCCTGTATGCACCCGTTTTAATACTCCTTAAAGTGACATGAAAGCAGACTTGGTAACATTAAGAAAACGAAATTTAGGATTCAGTATTGGGATGGTTACTATACTGAATATTGTGCTTGATTCAAATAATTCTTTCCGAAAATCTTTGGTTTTTTTTTTCTTAGTTTCCAATAAGATAGTCTCGTATATTTCTCCAATATGGCGGTTGATTAAACGAAATAAGGGGCATTCTTGCTCATGGTCTTCCATTTTCCTGTTAAGTCAAATTCACTATTGTATCAAAAAAAAAAAAAATTAATGTTCAAATGTTTATTTCAGAACATTTTTAATAATTATGATGTATTTCATCTATCAATTAATCATTACCATATTGCAGGAGATAACAGCTTTTCATAAAATAAAATGGTTTTATGTTAAATTAGTCATTTTCATTAATTGTTGGGTACAACTTGAGTAAAAGCTTATGAAAATTTTGTTAGTCAATTAAAAGGATTCTCTTTTTCCTATTGCAATTTTTTTATGCTTCAATGAGATTATTGAAATAATTTTATTTTTGGACAACAGTTTTTATATATTAGTGAAGTATATGTTTATCTTGAGAATTTAATTTTGTGATGAAGTGAATTTCACTGAAGTGTTATTTGTTGTGTTTCAGGATAGATACATTTGTATATCTGACTTTTATAAAGGATGTGGTTTTTTTGGTGTATATGATGGTCATGGAGGTGAGTATTTAATTTGTCTTTTTTTCTGCATGTAACTATTATTTTTTAATGAATGTCTGTGATTTGACACTGCTGCCAAATTATCTAAAATCATTTTTAAAAAAATAAATAACTTTTATTGTATTACTTAACGCTTTTTCTATTCTGTGAAGCTTACTTTTTTTTATCTTTAAACATGAGGCTTCAAGGGGAAAAAAGTTGTCATTTTCCAAACACTGCAGAAAATTCTCCACAAGTTGGGGATGTAATAAAAGGAGAGAATTTTTCCCTCCTTGTCAAGCACCCTTAATTAAATGGCAAGAAATTTCAAAGCAAGCATGATTTACGTACACATTAAGACAATTTTAACATGAAAAATATTTTTAAAAACTGAATACGTAAACCCAACTAAATTTTGAAAATAAAATTACAAACACATAAGTATTGTTCTTATAAACAAAATATAAATACAAGCAATAAGATACTAAGAAAAAAGCACAGCTTAACTAACAGCACTGGATATATGAAAAATTACCATACAATAATAATAATAATAAAGTACAGCTAGCAGCAAGTAATGTAATAATCTTTATAGAAGTTCACCTTTTAAAATTTTTATTCTGATTTTAAATTCATGACAATAATAATAAGTTATCTTACTAATTACAAGAGTTATTTATAAAAATACTTATCTTTGTTCTAAAATATTGCACTGAAGAAATCTGCATTAATGTTGTCAAAAATTCAAGATTGTAAAAAAGATGTAGAGAACCAAAAGAACTATAATGAAGAAGTTCTAGAATGTTCTTGATAATATCGTAGGCCAGACTGGCAATTTTTTTTCAATTGACTTGTGTGACTGGGAAGACTTCCATTACTCTTTTCATAGAGTAAGGATGTTATAATTTGGCTCTAAACAGCTAAAAATGTCCTCAAAAGCTATCAAATTGAAAAAAGTATTTATGCTAAACCTTTTCCTAGAATTTTGCCTTTGTTTGAAATTATAATTAATGCTTATACATAACTTGGTTCAGAGAGAGAAATTGCCTTGATTTTAGGCATTAAGTATAATTAAATGGTCGATTGAATGATGAAATATAATTGAATGGATAAATTACTGAAAGTTTTGTGTGGAAAAAATTTCTTGACTGAACATTTTTCATGAAAGATATACTTATTTTCCATTTATTCTAAATGTATACTTATTTAAAATAAACATTTATCTAGTTGTAATGTATTGATGTACTCTTGATTAACTTTATGTCATGAAAACTTACGTTAAATTTTTGAAAATGCCACTGTTTAACCTATTAACTTTTGTGAAATGGTTTCATTTTGAGTTCCTATTCTGAACAGATCTTTTTAGAGATAATATATACACATAAAAAATAGTGAATATTTATAGCTATAAACATCTGATGGTGTTCACCTTGTGTCAGTATGACTATTATAAATATTTTGAAATGTTTTTGCAATCCAAATTAATTTTTACTGTCAAGAACATAAAGTAAAATAAGATTTAAATAAACTGGTTTTTTTCTAATGTTTAAAATTGGAAATTTATTCTGATCTGGTTTGTATGTTTAAAGTTGTTAAAAGCAGATTTCAACTTTAGTACAATTTTCAATTTCTCAGTGATTTAAAAAAGTTAGTGTATTTTATTATCTATTACAAAAATGTGTGTACTTTTATTGGTGACTCTTTCCACTTCATAGATGATCAACCACTTAACTGCTGATTAAAAGTTATGCAATTAACTCCCCATTACTACAGTTTTTCCCATAAGTACACATATCAGGGGAAAAGAAAAGACATAAATAAGCAAATTTTTTCCTCTGAAATAAGTCAATCCTTCACAAGCACTGTCAAGGTCATTTTATTGCATTCCAAAGAAAAGGATCCAGGTAATTTCCACTGAAAATTGTCATTTTGGTGAAATGCTCTTGCAGTTTCATTTTGTATGTTTCGAGATCAACTTTAACACAAGTAGATATTAACAAGGATATTATTTTGAGGTTATGTTCCTTTTAATTTTGCTTTAGTAACATTAGTAGCACGAGGGACGTCTTAAGATTTTTTGAGGCCCTGGGACCCTATGCAAAAGTGGGCCCTATCTGTAACCTTTAGAAGTAGACAGTATATAGCATGCATTGTCAAATACTAGTACAAACAGTAATTTGAAACAAATAAATGTGCACGACTCACAATCTCTCAAATCTAGGCACAAACCGGTTCGACAAATGGCCGCATTTTGACTAAATGAGTTGAATTGTATATGGTATTAGGCCTAGACTCTCTTGGACAATGGTCATCACATAACAGTATACTCTTGCCACTTTTGCCAGTTGACATGCAGTTTGAAATTCCCAGTTTTTCGGAGAATATGTACAGGAATAATATTTGACCATTAAAACAATCCGGATCATGATCTTATTAAGACTGAGCCGAGAACGAATTGAGGCCCCTACTGCGGGCAAGGCCCCAGGCCCAGTTGGCCCATGCCTTAAGACGTCCCCGAGTAACACACATCAGTGGCGTAACAGAGAATATTAGGTCCCTCCCTGCAAAGTCAGGTTTTGGGTCCCAAGACCAAATACGTTCTTGGAGTCAGTCAGGCTTTGGACCCCCTGTACTGCGGGGGTGTTCATTATGCCACTGGCTCACATAGTGATAATTACCCATCCTTCAAAGTACATCTGTTATTTCTCATAAACTTGAGGTATCTTTTGAGTGGGAGGCATGTACTGATGGGTTCCAGGTGTGAAATCATGTTGGATTTTTTGTATGCATTTTTATGTTTCCTATTTCCTTCACTTTAAATAATTATACTACCATTTTTTTTTTTTTCAGCTTTTGAAGTTTCTGTCAAATGTGTTGCTAATAATAATAATCATAAATTTTATCTATACAGATAACATTATGTAATTTGAAAATCTCATTTTAATAATTGTTGTAAAGTTCAAATGTATATGTTTCTTCAGATGTACAGGATATATCATTTCATCTACTCATTCTGTTCAGAAAATCTGTTCAACTTGTTTTTGTGTAAATAAAATGCTTTCAATATTTTTTCATGATTATGATTTTTTTAAACTTCTTCCTGAACAAAATCACTCTTATCCAGTTTAGGTCTACTTTTCAGCTTACTTGAGAATTTACTGTTTATCTTTCTATAATTTTTTAAGGAATTAGATATTTTCTGATCTTGCACTTAAGCATAAAATATGCACTTGTGTTATAATTATTTAATCAGTGATTCATATCGATAAAATTATTACATTCTGGTGAATAAGTTAATGAACTTGAATTACTAGTTTTAAAGTATTTAGTTATATGACAGAGCTTTAAAAATGTGTTTTGGAATGTGCTTAAGCTGTTTTTTTCCTCTTGTTAGTTAATAAGAACTCTGCTTGTGAAATATTTTTGTGAGTCAAAAATTGCACAATGGTTATAAGTTTATAGTCATATTCAGAATGCAAAATGTGAAGCAAAGGCTGATTAATAAATTCAAATTAATTTTATAAAAATGAACAAATTAAAGTATTCTGTTTTTTGTGTATTAGGTAGAATATGATATTAATTTTAAGAGAATTTTTCTATCTGGGAAAAAAGTATCCAGTTTGTTCAGTTCTCTAACTTTTAGCATAGACAGCTGTAAAAAAAAAGAGTGAATATAATTGTTCCTTTTCATCTGAAATATGTATGGTTATTAAAATACCATTATTCTAAAATAATGTTTATTAATAAATATAAAGTGTTTCTCTTCCCTTTGAATTTTTCATAATGTCAAGAATAAGTTTTTTGAAAATATTTATATTCATTTAATATTTTTTATATAAATTTGTATGGGAAGAATCTTCTCTGTGATGTGCAAAATTGTACTTGCATTTTTATTTAATTCTTTTTGGTATATATTGAAGTGTATGCCCTTAAAAGAAAATTTACTGCTACTTTTTTAAAACATTCAATAAAATGAATTTCATTTTTGTTCACACACATCTGCTTTGGTAGCAGGGGTGCAGCTACCGCCGTATCAATGATACGGGGCCTCCAAGCTACAGGGGCCCCAACATGTGTAACTACAATCCCACTAATAGGACTCCCATATCTAAAAAAAGGACCCCGAAGAACTTTTGGTACAGGGCCCACTGAAAACTAGCTATGCCAGTGTTTGGTAGAATCATTTGAAGTTGAGAAGTTAACTATCAGGTATATCTGTATTATAGATTTAAGAATGAAGTTGGCAGGTGTAATTCTGCAATGACAGAATGTAGATGGGGTCTGCATTAAATTAGAACAGAAAGAAACGTTCCTAAACATGAAAGTCTTAAAATATAAAAGTTGCAGAAAAATAAACACCTAAAAACATATTGTATAAAACTAATTTAATTCATAAGTTGAAATAAAGTAGTATACGTATTTTTTATTTTTTGTTATAATTCATGTTAAAATGAGAAATAAGATAAAAATTTGTTATAAATCCGTTTGAAGTTTCAGTTAGAAGAATGGTAATTTCGATCAGAGAGAGAGAGAGTCTCTGAGAGCTATTTTTTTTTAATTATCTCAAATTAGGCCTGTTGCAATTACATATTAAAATCTGCCGGCTTAGCCCTGAAATAGTACTGTTAAAGTCTGTTACTGATCCAAAATTTTGGTTTGGTGTGTTCTGGCCACATTGACATGCAGATCTTCCAGATCAAGAGTGCATCTCATCTCAGTGCAAACTTGTAGGAAGTGCAGAATATGATCTATATTGAGCAATGCAAGGAAGTAAATAGTTAGAAGTGTTGCTGATTGAATCCTTGTTTGTGTCACCAAATGTTTCATTGATTTCTTGAATGAAACTGTAAATGTAGATGACATAATGGCAGCATTGATTTACGGTTTTATGACTTGTCAGTTAAAAATCTTTTGTTATTGTCTAATCTTTTTGTATGTTTAAAACAAAGTAGTTCATATAAATAAATTTCATTATTTATATAATCTGTATTCCTATTGAAAATTTGAATTTGAGACAAATGTGAATTTCAATTTGTATATGCAGCAATAATTTTCCAAAAATTGTTTCACAGATGCAAAACTTACACATGGATAGAAATAATAAAAGGAAAAGAAAAACTATGCTATATAATTTATTTTAATCTAATGCTGCCAATTTATACATGCGATGGAAATGTACAAATTTGTAAATGTTTAACAGAAATAAAAAAAAAAAAAATTAGCATACCCTTAGACTGAAGCTTCATTTTGGTTTTTGAAGCTTCACGTGAAGCTTTTAAAAATGGATTTAAAGTGGTAAATTTTTTAAAAAAATTGGCAAAGATAAGGAGTTAATGAAAAGGTAAGGATGCAAAGCATTAGTTTACTCTGTTTTCCCACTACCTCCTGTACTTTTATTATTGGATATATGTTGGATAATATATTATCATTTAGAGTAGGCAAATAGCTTTAATATGTGTTTAATGGAATTTTTTTATTATTTAATGTTTGAGTCACTCATTTAACATTACAGACCCATTTTTTGAGCCTTCGTAACTCAGAAAATAAAATGCAGAATTTTATTAAATTTTAGACTAGGTGGAATTTAAAGATGAAAAATCAAGATGTATGAAAAATCTACTTTGATAATGAGAAAGTTCGCTTTTTAGAAGCTAATTAACTATATTAATAAGTCTATTGAAACAACTTTTTTTTTCATTCCCTTTAATACTAATTTTGTCCAGCTACTATGAAATTTGGTGAAGTTTAACAAATCCCCCTCCTTTTATGACTACTACAAATAGAACTCGACTATCTTTGTTGTATATTTCAGGTAATTGTCTTGCTGAAAGTTCAAGTGTGACTCAAATCCTACTTTATTAATACTTTTTGCAATTTCTTATTTAAAATATCAAGGTTTCTTAATCTATTCATAATGGCATCAATGAAGACATATGTTCTCGTACTTCTGTTTCCATACTGACCCAAATGTGAATAGATCCCCACTCATATAATAAGCCACCTTTATGTTTTTAAGGTCTCAACTTTCCATCATTTTTCGTATTGTCCTTTGCTTTTACACGGATTGAATTTACACTCAGATCACAACATTTTCTAGAATGATTCTGACTTTGATCTATTTTTGTTAAAAGTGTTTCCCCCTATTGATATGACATGATTAACAAATGAGTGGTATACATATTAGAGTACTAGTGTGAAGTTCTGTATTATAAAGCGCATTGCCTCAACAGTTTAGCTGAGGCCTTTCTACTGAGGACATCGATTATGCAAGTTTAGTATGCTTAACTTTTACGAAACATGTATTCTTTCTCTTTGCAATCAGGTTCAAAACTTTATGCCTTCTTCAGGGAATATTGAGCTCAGGTCCATTCTCTAATGCTTCTATTGTTTTTTACTCAGCCATGATTTTTCGTAATTTACAAAGCCCTTTCTTGAATAGATTTTCCATCTTTAGACCATTTCATATTCTAATCAACATTCAATCTGTGGAATTTAAGAATTCTTTATTTCTCCTTTCCTGATCTGAATTTTACTTCAGATAAACTTTTTTCAAAAAAAGCTGGGAAGGGAAATAAGTAAAATATATAATTGAAAGAGATTATTAATTTGGAATTAAAAATTGTTAATATTGGTTCATTGTATCTGTTGAAAATTTATTTTTCAGCATGTTTTTATTTGGATTAATATAGATGAGATAGGAGTTAGTGATACTAACTGCTTTGTGTGTGCCAAGGGCCTGGGTTCAAATCCTGGAGAAAGTATGGATGCTTGAAAATGAATAGTATTTGTGTGGCAAGGAAGTACTGTAAATATTTGTCAAATCAAGAGTCTTCTCAAGAAGTTGGTGGTAGGGGTAAAAGGTTAGGAGATTTCTGAACCCTCCCTAGGTTGCTCTAGCAAAATTGGGGTGAAACAGAGCCAAAACGTCCTGTCACCTTATGTTGCTGAAAGCTGGGTTCAAAATGATAGATGTAAGTCTAGCTCCCTTACTAAGATGAATTTCATGGCCCTCAATCTGGCAGTGTCGATGTGTGGCATTAGTAAAACATAACTTTTCTTTTGTCACTAAAAAATTCATAATGTGTTAGAAGTAATGAATGGAATGTACTTAGTGTGCTTTGAGATATTTAAAATATAAAAACTAAATAGAAACTTTGTAAAAATAATTAAAAATTTATTTTTAAAACAAAATACTTTATCAAATTTATAGATTTAGAAATAATAAATAATTATTCATATCTTTTCTTTACTTGTTAATTTGAATAAGCTTTCCTCTTCTAGCAGTGCACATCATGCCACATGAAGGTTTTGACATCCGTTTCATTTATTGTACTGGAAAGGTTCTTATATTTTGAATGTTAGTCTTTAGCAGACAGGAGATTTTAAACCATAACTTTACTCTTAATGTCATCAATCATGACAGTAGGATGATTAAAGCCAATAATTAATGACAGGAATCCAGTCTTAATTATTGGGCCACCTTGACTTCAGATTATTTAATTTTTTTATGTATAATGAATGTTGCATGTCTCTAAAATGCATTATGATGATTTGAGATAGTATAATTTATGTTATTAAATTTCTTTACTATTTTAGGTACTGAGATTGCTCAATTCTTGAGACAGAATTTGCATTTAGAAATTCTTGATGTACTACATTCAAATGACGATGTAGAGCTTGCTTTATATTTGGGATTCCTGTCATGTGATGTCAGTATTGTGAGTCCTGAAAATATTGCTGCATTAAATGAAATGGTAGAGGAAGAGAGTAAAGGTGGTAATGATTATATTCTATTGAATATTATTTAGCTACCAGAAATTCTTTTTCTTGGAATGGTTTTTTCCCAGATCTAAAAAAAAATATTACCGTATTTTCCTGTATATAATCCGCAGCGGCGTATTATCCGCAAAGCCTTTTTTTCCGAGTAAAAAAAAACATTGTATAATCCGCAGTGCCGTATAATCCGCGGCAGTTTTAACGGCGAATAATCCAAAATATAAACTGCCGATAATGAGTGTCACATAAGATAAAAATATACAATATAGAGTTAAAAACAGAAGTAAGAAATTGTACAGAAAACAAAATTTATTATGAAACGTCTTTTTAAACATGTATGATAATATTTTTTACGATAATCTCAATAAAACAAAAATATTGTTTGCTACTGCCATCTATGTTTTGAGTTGTTAAACAAAACATTTTGCACGCGGAAAAAATCTTTTTTTTTTTTTTAATTTAGCAAGTTAACAGCAAAAAAATTAAGATCGATACTGCTTTCCCATTGTCACTTTCTTTTAAAATCCATTTATTTATTTCTTCCTCTAATTCTGGCCAGTGGGGTTTTCCACGATGTTTGGCTCTTTAACGTCGATCACAATTTTCGAAGTTGGGTCTTGTTTTTTCTCCGCAAACGAATATTCGATTCGTCAACGTTGAAAAACCTTGCAGCTTCCCGACTTCGGTAGCCTTCTCAATAGCTTTTAACTTAAAGTTTGCAGTGTAATTTACACGCTTTCGCTTCAACATGATGAAAACTTTCAAAGGACGTAATAGCTCTATTCAAGAGAAAATTGGAAATGGCGCCAGCGACTAGTAACTGTTTTTTCCTTCCGAGGAACCGAATTCGTTCTTGAATGTAATTGGACAAAAACTAGTTATGGTTGAATTACGTCAGCCGAGTCATGAAAGCGCCATCTATTATTTATTTTATAAAACATAATGGCATTTCTTTCAAAACTTTATTGTTAGCTTTTGTGATCTAGAATGTTTTTTCTCAGATAATCCGCGGCGGCGTATAATACGCACAACGAAATTTGAAACTTTTTTAACACATAATCCACGGATTATATACTGGAAAATACGGTAGTATTTTTTTTTTTTAAATTTCAGCTTAAACAATTATATTTTTGAAACTTAAGTATTTATGATTCTACATTTTAGATGTGTATGTATGTATAATTCCTTTTTAGTTTTTAAGCAATATTCCTTACCACACTGACATTTATTTTCTCTTTGTTTTAATAATGGAAAATGTATTTTGCGTTCTATTACTAAGCGGTGAAAAAAAGCTCCTTTTGACAAACCCTCTGGAAACAAAACAAAAAAAAATTTGTCTCATATAAATGTATGATATTGCTTTTTTTTTTTGTCAATAATACTTTTATCGTGGTATAAAATATTTTAAGTAGTTGAATGTGAAAGGAAAATAATTTGGTCACTAACATGTACATTCTCCCTTACTGCTTTGGCTTGTTTCACTTGAACACTTTGGACTGAATTTTCATCTGCAGATATAATTTCTCCTTTAACATTTAACTATAAACTAGATTTCTTTTCAGAAATCTTGTTAGCCATTCTTTTGCTAACAGGAATCCTTTTTGCTTTTAATTGTCTGAAGACTTGTTGATGGCTCTTTTTTGTCCCTTCAAGTATTTCTCACATTTTGACTCGCATATGATAGATTTATTTTGTATAGACCTCATTCCTCCTAACAGTTTTAATAGTTGCTTATATATATATATATATATATTCAACAAAAGTCTATTATAGAAATTTCACCCCTCACAAGACTGACCAATGTTTTTTTTTTGTGTCTCTAAAGAAATGGCTTTCTTTTCATGTCCTTTATAATTTTTGACATTTTTACTTGCTGTCTAGAGTAAAAAATATTAATAAAAATACAAAATATTTGTTTTTAAAAAAAACTCTTTATCGTTCTCCTAATTCCTAAACAGCTTGAACTAAGAACTATGCATTTCACCCCGATGAAAATGATTTAATGACACTTGAAAAATGAATTGATTTGATAGTGAAATGTTTGAAAACAGTGTAAGCATATTATACACTCTCAAAAGCATAGCATGAAAAGGAAAATGTTGATTTCTGCAAGTAAATCAGAATTAAAGCTGAAATTTGCTGCAAAGGTAGAAGAAAGCATACAAATACATTAGGTAACAGCCAGTCACTTTTTGGCATAAAAAAAAATATGCAAGCCAGGCAGTCATATAAGAAGCCCAAATTGTGAAGGGTTGCAGGAATTACATACACAAGTACTGCCAAAAGTGTTTAGAGCATTTGAATGATGTTTTTGTAAGCTAGATGAGCTGTTGGATGCATTGAAGTGGGAGAGTATCACAGATGTTGCTCGTTTCTTTAGAATTCATCATTCCATCCTTTCATGTTTATGGAAACAATTCCAAACTAGCCAAACAGTTGTCTGAAGACTTGTAGCCAGTCACCAAGGGTTATGACCCCTGCGGAAGAGCCGATTGCGTTTCTAGCTAAGCGGAATTGAAGATTGACCCTCCACACGTGCAACATCTATGGCCATTGGTAAGATGATATCTGCCACTACTGTTCGTCTCTCTAAGGCTACATTTGAGTTGTTTGTATGCCCTGGTACCACGAGTTTGTGTTCCTTTATCCGAGGAGGCATGATTAAAGTGGTGCCCCCAGCTTGTGAATTGGACTGTCTGATTGGGGCAATGTTATGCTTACAGATGAGTCCAGATTTTCCCTAAAGCTCGATGATAAGCGTGTAAGGATCTGGAGAGAACAAGACACAATCATCCCAAGAACATCACACATTTTATGATGGCAATATCATGATCTGAGCAGGGATTTAATTGGGATATCACACCGACCTGCACATCTACAGGCGCTGTTTTATGACTGCTGTAGAGTGTCAAAATGACGTCCTAGACCCCATTGGGAAACTGTATGCTGCAGCGGTTGGTCCTATGTTCATTTTAATGGACGATAATGTGTGTCACCTTCAGAGCTACTACTGTAGATGACTTTCTGAAGATTGATGGGATTGCACATATGGAGTGGTCAGTTTACTCATCGGGCCTTAATCCATTTGAAAATCTTTGGGATACCCTTGCCTGTGCTGTATGTAGACATTTCCCACCTCCAGCCACTCTTAGAGATTTAGAAACTGCCTTCCAGAAGGAATGGTGATTGCTGGATTCTATGGTGGTTAATCACCTCGTAATAAGCAGGATCATATGCTGTACACTTTGTATGAAGGTGAGGAATACTCACTGTCCTATTAATGTCTGTTTTTGTTGTTTGTTTTGCATTTAAATGTCATTTTGTCAATTTATGAAAATTCAACATTTTATTAAAATTTCTGTTTGCAATTAATTCTTTGTTTTGTGAATAAACATCAAGCTTCTTACTTGCAGCCTTTTGCATCAATCAAAGTAGTGCTTGTTCATTTTTTTGCATTTTACCACACCTTGCTTAACTTTTGAAAGCGAGTGTATATGCTTTCTAATAAACAACTATACTAAATGAATCAATTCTAAAGATGCAAAAAAAAAGGGAAGTAAAGGCTGTGAAGAACCAATCTGTTATGCAGTAATTAGTGATTCTAAATTGTTAGATTAAATGAGCTGTATACAAAAAAAAAAGACACCCTTTTCTTGGACCCTGTTATTTCAAAGTCATGTAAATAAAGAATTGAGTGTCTATGGATGTTTAGGTACTTTTCCATTGGCCGGGTGCAAATGTCGCCAATCGTGAACCAAACGCAAGCCAAGTCGCCGAGTGAAGCTAATGGCAAAACTGTCAGCAGAATAAAAGTCAAAAACGTTCAACTATAAACAAATATTAATTAATAGTAAGCAAACTCAATCTGGACAATTCGAACCACATATCATTGCAAATTCTCTTCTTTGTGCGGCATGTTGAAAGATTGCACTGCGAACATACTCCGTCACAAAAAGACAGTTTAATTTCATGATTCTGATTGCATGTTGCATTCTTTGCCAATATACATTTCTCTTAAAAAAAAAGAGACGACAACTTCGGTTCTGGCTAAATCCGAAATTTTCATCAGTTTTTAAAACAAAAATTAAGATGGAAGAAAGAAAGGAAAAGGTGCTTTGTTTAAAATGAATTAAAAGAATAGAGCACATGGCCCCAAATGAACATTCCAATTATGGTTGTAAGAAATTTGGCGGAATTCTACATTATTTGGCGATTTTTCACTTGCGCCTGTTTTACAGAGAAGTATTAATATTTAAAAAATTTTTAAAATTAAGATATAGTTGATCAGCTTTCTTTTACCCAAAATATATTAGAAATACCTTATAGCATCTAAATTCTTCCATAGCAAGCATTTTTCATGAGAAGAAATGTGTATTAATTTTTAAAAATCCTAAGGTCCAATAATTAACTTTTCAACAGGTATTGCTTCTCAAATATTGAAACATAAAAAATCGCTTGAAGCTGATGATACCTCTTCTGATGAAGATCACTCACAGCATGCTGGTCCAAGCAAAAAAATGTGTACTGAAAGCTGTAAGTGTCTTGTATTTGAAACTGGTTTCTATTGTAAATCAAATATTTTATGATTCTGATTTTTCTAATTGATAATTCAAACATCAAATGACATTGATTGCTCTAAAAGCTATTGAGAATGTATAATGTATATAAAGTTCTGTTGTCAATAAAAGGAATACAGTATGATAAGAATACAATATTGGTTTAAATGGTAAAAATATTATTCTTTCTTTTTACTTGAATTTACTTCCATTTTTACTTTTTCTGATATAAAATCAACACATTTTCCAGCATGAGATATGGGAAGCAAATTGATTTGTCTGGGAAGTTGGGTGTTTGAAGTTCTTTCTTTTTAATAACAGGAATCTGTACTAATAATGTACACTGCATCTGACCAGAAGTGTCCCCCTCAAGATCTGGCAGGTGACATAATTTGATGTGTAACTGAAAGTTACCTAAGTGTTGGTTGTGATATAAAAAGTTATATTTATGCATTTGTGAGACTGAGTAAGTTAAAAAAAAGCTTAGAGACTTTTGAGATATATCATACCTTAGGATTCTCAGAGTCCATACCACTGGGGGTCCTGATTTTAAATAAAAAATTGGTGAGCTTTTTTTATTTGCTTTTGTATAATTGATTTGGAGTTATGTAGCAAATGTATATTTAAATGGTTCAGTTTGCTACAGAATTTTATTGTTTGTTTGTAACATATAATTATTAGTGTTTCTGAATTTCATTACATTATTGTTATTCATATTTTTAATTTATGTTTGTATTTCTATAACTTTGCTTGTTTCCTTGATAATGTGTGGATGAGAGATTCACCCTACTTAATTTCATAACCTTTGACTATGTTAAAATCATAGGCTAATGAATTATGTATATTGTACTGGAATAATAAAATACATTTAATATTCATATTTAGTGTCCCATTTGCTGATAAATCAAATAATTTATATTTCTATCTAAATCTTTCTCATGAATTTTATTTTTTTATAATTTCATTGGGAAAAAATCAGATTTCTGAATTTATTTTAGTGTCGAATGCCGCGACATCTGCACAAACATTAATACAAAATATCTGTCAGCATATTGCAGGACCAAGCCAAGAGAGTAAAAGTTCTGAGCAAGGTAAGTAATACAACCTCTGTTCAAAAAGTAAATGACCTTCGCATGGTGGTAAAAGTAGATATGCATAGTAAACTTCACACGCAGCTGTATGCGCTTAGGTTATTAAAACAAGCAGTGTTTTGTTCAAAAATTTTGTTTTGCTATACATAAGCTGGAAGTGCAGCAAAGTGCAAGTTTCATTCTGGGCCCATATTTTTTTGAAGAAACTACACCATATAGCAGCGATACTCAACCTGCAACCCAGCGGACCTTTCTGAGTGACCTGGTTATTGCACTAACAAATTCAGTTATTTAAGAAAATGCATTAATATTTTAGCGAGAAATTCTATTATAAGCAATCAAATCTTATCAATTTTACTGTCGATGTTTTTCTGGTACAAATTGCGAGATAGTTTTTTTCTTTTTGTAGTTGTAGCAGTTAGTGCTAACAACCGGAGTGGAGTAACGACCATTTTATGGGTGAAACTAATTTTTTTAATTGAACCTCATGTCTTCCTAGTAAAAAATATTTAAAGAATATATGCTGTTTTCAAGACGATTGAGATCTTGACTATTTCGTAGAGAAAAACAAACATGGATCAACAGCTTATTTGATTTGTCATGAAAATCTTATAATTAAAAAATATATATTTGCTCGTCACTATACCACTAAGTACAAATCTTTCAATCAATGGCTGTTTTTCTTGATGATCTCTTCTAAGATGAGATAAATTGGCTTTCTTAAAAAAAATCTTTGCATCAGCAACAAAATATTTTGTTGGTGGTAATGTTACAAAATACAGAGGTAACAAAAGCATTCTATAAAATTTTATTACATTATTTGTATTGATAAACATATGAAATTGTTAATGATAAACATATAAGTTGATACAGAGATTGTTAGTGTATCTTCAATGTACTTTTAGATAAATTCAGTTATTTACTTTAACTTTTTTAGTAAAATCAAAAAGTATTGGAATAAATTTGAAACAAAATGCGCACAAGCAAGTCTGAATTAATTTTAAATAATGCTAATTTCAGTCTGGAATTCAGTAAAAACTCTTTGTTTCCATTCTGCACTTGATAGATTAATATTTGTAATAAAAGTAAGTGAGGGTTTGTCAAAAAAATTAAATTATTAAAGTACTTGGCATCATTGTTTTTGTGACAGTAGAATGCAAACAGGGGACTTGAGATCATTGATGAAAGGAACTCAAAATTACCACATAACTGGATAAAAAATGCATAAAACCTATTTTTTTTTAGTTTTAACATAGTTTTATAGTAAAATCCAAATTTATGAGTTCTTAATGTTTTGATCAATTTTCCGCATTTTAAATATTCTTTACCTTGTAGCATCCTTTCCCCCCCATCCCCCATTAATCCTCATGTTGTGGCCCAAATGAAATAGTTGCCATATGTATGTGATCTGGCAGAAAAAAAGGTTGTGTACACCTGCCATATAGTTTTATTAGGTATAAAGTTGGTAAATAGTACAGTGAACTTTTGTAAGAGTGCTGGAGTATTAAGGTAAAATGGTTGTTTGGACACTTCTTTGTTATTGTAAATTCATTTAGTGATAAATTTAAAAACTGAGATTTGAGCCAACTTCTCTCTGATAAATGTATCATCTTGCATACCTTTCATGTTACTGGATGGCCTGTCCACCCAGATCGCCGAATCTGAATCATTGTGATTTTAAGTGGTTGGGTTTTCTGAAAAATGTGGCATGTATCAAAGATGTAGGTATATGCAATTAGCAAAGTTGAAGGCCAGTATCACGTCAACCACATTTCTTCAGAAATGTATTGTGTGCTCTCTTCATAATGCAGTTATATACTTTCAGCTGTGTTTTTGACTAAGTGAATCCAGCACTCGGGATTGTAAAAGGAAATAGTTTTTTCTTTTAAATTTTTCACTCTTTATTTAATTGCAATGTCATCTATCTGCAAATATGACAGTTATTAATTTTTCCAGTTCTGTTGTGCATATTTTATGTCCATTCAGGATAACCAATGTTACAATCATCTAGATATTGGTAATTTAGCTTTAAAACCACCTTTACACTTACTTTGTTATGTGGTTTTTTGCTGCGTAATGAGTTACCTAGCTATTCTGGTGCAATAATTGTAATAAAACAGATTTGATATTTTTGCAATATGACATATTTTTGTAAAATTAAAAATATCAAATTCAATCTATTCTCTAACAACATTATATTCTTTATGAAGCAGTACTTACTTTTGTGAAGAGAGGCAAATGAATTGAATGCTTAATATTGTTTAGTTGTATTATGTAATCTGCTAAATTGCAGGCTTAATGTATTGTAAAACTGATGTCTTAAAATTAAATAAGAGTGTATACTAGTTAAATTGACACTAATTTAATGTCATGTTATATATTAAAATTATGCTGTTTTGTGTATGTGTGAAATAAACTTTTTATGCAGAGAATTTAAAGCAAAAAAATGTTATTTCAACTTTAAAAATCTTTTTAAGAAAATCATGCAATTGTGTTTTCCAACATTAAGTAGAGATAAAGTGTTATCCTGTCGCCCATCCACGGTATAGTGGTTAGCGATGCTGACTGTTGGGCCTGGGTTCGAATCCCAGGGAAGACATGGATGTTTGTAAATGTGTAGTGCCTTCATGGCATGGGGGTACTTTAAATATAGCCATCCAGCCGCAAATCTTCTTGTGAGGTTGGTGGAAGGGGAAGAGAGGTGGGAGGCTCCTTACCACCCCCAGGATATTCTTCCTCAAAATTGGGGTGAAACCGAGCCAAATCGTTCTGTCACCTGTATGGTGCTCAAAGCTATGGCTAATGACAGGCGTCACTTAGCCTTTGCCACAATGAATTTCGTGGGCCTTTTTCTGATTCTGATTTTTGCTGATCAGGTGGCATTAGTAACGAGGACAACAAAGTGTTATCCAACATTAATTTTTTTTTAGTATAAGTATTCATAATTAATTTCCATGATCTAGTTGTATTATGCCTTATGTAATATAACTTAAGATTCATTTTTTTTAAAAGGGTAATTTGTAGATTTAAAAATATTAAAATAGTTCAATGTATCTGAAGTCATAATTTTTCTGTATTGTAATTAATTTATGGCATTTGCTTCACCAATTTTAAAACATATGACTGAAATGAATTCTTAAAAGTAAGACAATACAGTTAAAAATTCTCTTATAATTTTTAAAAAAAATCTTTTCAGATTCAGATGAAGTGATGGATATTGAAAAGCCAATACAGTATTTATTGAATGATGTAAGGATTTTTGTTGGTACTTTTTCATTGAAGAAATATATGAAAAGAAAGTTTTATCTTTTTACTGTAATTTTTCTAGGATATTGAACCTTCAGATCCTGAAGATGAAGATTATGATTTTGATGAAGATGAAGAATCTTCGTAAGTTACACCATGTTTTTTAAGTATTTGGATTATCATTATGTTTATATGTAGTATTTTGAATTTGGTTCTTATTTTAAAATATGGTTGAATGATTGGTTCTACTTAGCTTTTTATGTGTTTTATACTTATTAATTCTGGAAAAAATAAGTGTAAATTAAGAACAAATAATTTTTAACATGGGGTTATTTAAAAAAATTTTTTGTTTTTCATTTCAAATTATTTTTTACTAGTTGTGAATCATCTTGTTTGGAAAGTGATAAATTTATTTTTTTTGGCTAGAATTTTGAGCAATTTCATCTTTTTTTCTAAGTAACTTGTATTTAAATGTGCTTGCATCACATATAGTATTTCATTTTCTTTTCTGGTAAAGTTGTTTTACTCTTCATATGGATTAAACATTCACTTAATGTTTAATTATATAAATGTGTATTTGTGTATTAAAATTAGTTATTTCTTATTAATGAAATTTTTGATATAAGTATTTTGTTTTCTGACTGAATAATTCTAGAAAAGTAATAATTTTATTTATTTTTTTAAATTTATGCAGACCTTACTGTCTTAATGAGCTTTCGTAAATTTGAAAATAAAATTCAAACTTCTTTGCAAGTTTTGATGATATCCTTTATGTTTATGTGATATGTATTAACAGTATAACACTTCTTTAGAAAATTTTATCTTGAATATTATAAGAATTTTTATAAATTTAAATTTACAACTTTAAAGGCATTTTTTGAAAACTTACTGTTACATTGTTTCTTAGCATTAGCAATTGTCTTTTTGAATATTCATGCATAAAATTAAATAATTTAACATTGAGAAATGTACAATGGCACTTTTGGATATTATCGCATTTATAAATAATTGCCAAGATGTCTAGAAAATTTGAATTTAATTTCTGGTTATTGTGACAGCCACTTGAAAATAGATATTGAAAATCAGTTCAAGGTAATGAAAAATGAAAGCAACCTTTATTACTTATTTTACATCTAACTTCAGTTGTTAAATTTTTGTGCAAAGAAAAAATGCTTCTCTGTGTAGAAATCCTTCAGAAGTTATAAAATAAAGTTTCATTTCACTAGTTAGTAAATGTTTTTCGTCAGTATGCAGTTTAGGTACTTGCATATTATACTGTCAACCAATTATATCGATTAAAAAAGTATCGCTTAATGCCACACTATGCAGCCAATAGTTTTTTCCACCTGCCCTAAATGCCATAGTCTTGAGGCTTCTGCTAAGCATCTTTTAGATTGCATTGACCTCATCAGAGAGGAAATGTATTGCAATCCCCCCCCCATCTAATATTAATCGATTTTTTGCATCTGATTGCATCAGACACTTGGGGATATGAATGAAGCAGCCAATAGTGAATAACTATTCTTGCACATGCTTGCATATAATTATTTGTGTGAGTTGTAACATTTCCTTTGTGTTTGTGTGTTCAAGCAAAATAACTTTGATCATGCATGCCCGAAAATAACATTGTTTATAACTTTTAATATTTTAATTTATCAGGAAAAAAGATTAGAATTGGGGCTTACTTTATACAGAAGAGAAAGCCATGGAGTATTTTTTTTTTTAAAAAAGTCTTATACGTAAATGCCAAAAGATTGAGTTTTAGCAAAAGGGCAAAACAAGAAACATTTCAAATCTGCTAGATAACATTTAGATGTTTATTTGAGGTGTCATCTACATAAGGAAGACTCGCTCGTCACAATTTTGAATGCAATTACAGCGTTCCACCTGAAATCATTAGTAGTTATTATATTTTTCGTTAGCTTCTAGTGTTCTAATCCTTCACCAATTTATTTGTTGATGGGGTAGTACTGAAGGATCAGATGTGGTAATTCATATATTTGCGAAAATGATGACAGCATTTGGTGACGTTTTTGATTTTGCAGTGATATATGTATCATTTAACATTTATCATTTTTGTTAAATAATTGTAAAATCTTTCTTCATGATGTTCATTGCTGTGTTTAGAAAGGATATACTTTTTCATAATATATTTTTAGGAGTAAATCCATCTTACAGATCTACAGATGTTTTCCAATTTCAAATTTTTAATAAGTTGTGTTAAAGTTATGATAAATTCATCTTGATTATTCAGGAAATTTAAAATTATAAATTTAGAGGTTTGAGAAGTCTGAGAGGTTGATTACGTCTCTTTCAAATGATCTATATTAACCATTTAAGTTCTAAAGCACTTTCTTATATTTCTGCTAAAAGTACAGAATTAAATGCATAGTAATTGATTTTGAAAAACAATAAAAATGGTTATAATTAACTATTATGTAACACGTAATTTTAACCAACAAAATTATTTTTAATTCTCACCTATTACAAAGATGTTTTGCTGCACAAATTGCATGAATTCTTTTTTTATACCGCAAATTATGTTAGATCATTTAATTCCATTACAAGTTTTTTTCCCTGCATACCTCACCCTGATATAAGGTTCACTCAGGCTATTTTATTAAAGAAAACATATTATGTATTGGTGTTCTTCCTGTGTTATTTTTGCTTGCTAACCATTCCTCCCCTATAACATCAATAATGTTCTACGTTAATTGCAGTCTAGTTAATTTATTACCCATACTATTTTCCAATTATAATATATAAGCGTTTAGCACCATTCTGACAAAAGTATTAAATACTTTCTTCCAGTATTTGAGAGTTCACCTTTCATCATGATATGTATATAACATTTTTGTCGAATGTAAAAATTAATTGTTGTCCTTATAGATCTGATGATGATTAAAACCAAAAATTTTTTACTGCACCACTGTCCATGGCTCTATTGTATTACTGCTTACCAATATGTTTTATTTTAACTGTTATTAAAAACCACAATTGAATGAAATTAATAAAACCTGCAATTTATATATGAATACAACTGCTCTCAATTGATGCCAAAATTAGAAGAACCAACAACAGCGTGATTACTAGTCTCCACATTTGCGGTACAAATCAAGAGAAGTGAATACTTCTCCACACTTAAATGGTTTACAAATACAGTAAATGAATTTTTGTTTCCTTGACCCTGGAAAGTACCATAGCTTCACAATATAGCTTGATATAATGGAGAAATATCAGTTAAAGTGGTTTAATAATTATGTCTGAATAAGAGACATTTTTGAAGGATAATATTTGAATGCAATGTTGTGACATAAATTTTACTTTTTTTTAATGAGTTGGAGAATTTTAATTAGATTTAGAATTATTTAGCATACAGCAGGTTTTACACAGTAGTTCCAAAAGTCATAAAACATTTTTTTTGTCAGTAGATTCCTATTTTCGTTTAATTCATTGTTTGAAAAGTTTCATTAAATAAGCCTGTTTGATGTGCAGTATTCATAAAAGAAAATTTTTTATTGCTAAACTACCCTTTACTGGGAAATCCATACCACTACGATGTGTTTAATTCTTACTGTTAATGAATAGATTTTGACTTACTAGTTCTTTCCAAAATAAGACCAAATACATACCTTGCACTAAATCATGTTTTAACAATTCCCACTGTAAAATTGAAGAGTATAATTTTGAAGTTGTTGACAGTTTCACTTACTTATATTCATAAATTAACAATAGAAATGATTGTACTACTGAAATCCGAAAGAGAATTACTATGGCTAATAGATGTCTTAATGGAATACGAAAATATATGAAATCGAATTTAATCAAAAGAAAAACAATCGTTCTATTGTATTAAAGTCTTTTAAGATCAGTATTAACTTAAGCATGTGAAACTTGGTTCATGTCTCGAGCAGATGAGAACATGATAAGTATCTATGAAAGGAAGATTTTAAGATTTATTTTTGAAAGAATTCAGGGAAATGAAACGTAACAAAGACTATCAAAAATTTCGTGCTCTATCAATCATATAAAGAATCTAACATTGTTAACTTCATCAAAATACCATGAATTAAATGGGCAGGTCACGTTGTCATAATGGACGAAACCGCACCTTTAAAAAGTCTTCAATTCCCAACCAATTAGCACATTAAGAAAGGGCAGGCGAAATCTTAGATGGATTGATGGCCTAGAAAAAGATCTAGTTTTGAGAACTAAGAGTTCGAGAACACTAGCAGGAAGAAGGCTAGCCTGGAAAAGGCTTTTTGAGAAGGCTGAAATTGCAGGTTTAAAATTCAAGAAGAAAGTTGTAGTATAAATCAAAAATACCAAAATAACATTTTATTCTTTTAGGAGTATGAGAAGAAAGCATAACTGGCAGCACACACAAAAAGAGTTAGTGGCTGCAGTAGCCTAGTGATCAAGGTATCAGATCGTGGCTGGCTTGTCACAAGTTTGAGCCCAATTCCACTAAAGACTGGCCTGTAGGGGAGCAATGTACATTAAATCTGTCGAGAGCTCAAACGTCCTCCTGTTGGTGTGGTAGTTAGGAGAAGGGGATGCCAGCTCAGGTGTTGTCCTCATCACTTGACCATGGTTCAAAATTATGAGGTCTGTCACCAAAAGCCCTTGTGTAGCTGAACATTGCGACATTAATATTCACTCACTCACACAAAAAAAGTTAACCGATGTAAAGAGTTTGGCAAGAGAGAACAAAAATTCGTACTGATGTAACATTCTCCCTCTCCCCCCTTCTGTTTTGTCTGTTCAAACTCTAGTAGAATATGCATTTATGAGGTTTAGGGTTTGAGGCTTTCAAATTTTTCATCTGTATCTGGATACTTTAGCTATGTCAGTAACATGAACTTCAGCTAAATATTTATGAGTAATAGACAGGGGTAGATGAGGTTGCGATGGAAACTTGAGGAGATAGGTAAGCATTCCTTGACACATATCTCAGTACTGAAAATTTTAATTGGTTGAATTCCTAATAAAAGAAAATCCTCTTAGTGGGACGAATTATTATCAATTTCTCGCGCTTCAGATTTGAAGTACAAAAATTGCTATTTCACTGTGGAATCAACTGAATAATTTTGGCTAAAAACCTATAAAGTCTTTTTTTTATTATTAAGATCTTCATCAAGAAAAACTTTTCTCACACTTTAAAGTTTTGAAACTTGCACTTAGTCCTAGATATTCCTTTGAGGTTCTTTTTGAAGTTTTGCTATAAATTTAACTTCTGAAATTTTGCAGAATTGCTTAAGTCTAAATTGTCTATCTCTCTTGTCTATTTAAGTCTATCTCATGTTCGATTTTTTTTCTCAGTCCAAGTTCTTGAATTTGTGGAGAGCTCATTTTCAGATTGTGGAATAGAATGTCTTGCCCTTTGAGCAATGAATCCACTAAAACACACACAATCATGTTATTTGTTGATAGAAATTTGTAGATAGTTAATCTACTGCATGATGCATGGCTCAAGCATACAGAACAATTCAAATTTTTTCACTATGTTTGAGATAGATCCAGCAAAGTCAATACCTTTTATTTCTAACAAATTTTAATCTTTCATTCTTATCAATAACAATAGATCCCCTTTATAGATTTCGTACTTTTTCCCGTATCTTACACAACCTTGTGATTGACTAGGTTTCTGACCGTTTTTCAAGCATTTAAAATCTGAAACACTTCCTAAAAGTTAAGAGAAGTATTTGTGTACTTACATGGTGATTTTTCATAGGAAAATATTTGATTGACATCTCTCAATTGCTATTATTTGTAAATGGAATGCCTAATAATTGGGATCATCTTTATGCTCAATTTTAGTTTAAACCTGATTAGTCCCTCATCATCCCTCGTTTTTATGAAAATGATTTCTAAATCGTTCCGTTTGCATTTTCTTTCGCATTAATGAAATGATATTCTACACTAAAAAAAATTCATGATTTTTCTCTTTTAGAATCAGTCATTTAAAAAATAAAATGTCAAACTTTTTTTTATGATTTTTTAAAAAATACTTAAAATTTTACCTAAATACTTAATAACTTTATTTATAAAAAATAATCTCACGAAGCTTTTTTGCCGTGTGTAGAACAATATTATCCGTAATTTGTTCAAAGATTGAAAAAAGTGCTTAAAATTACGATTTTTTTTAAAAAAAATTTGTTTTTCGTTTTTTGCTCCCTTTGCGAGAGTTAATCACTCACACACACGATGTAGTATTTTTTCTTTCATTTTTTGTTTAAAAATTACCGTAGTTTGCAATCGATATGTGAAGTTTGAAGGCATTAGTTTAAAAATGAAGCCCGGAAAAAAAAATTAAAACTTTAACGAATAATGCAATTTTAAAATAGCCATGGGTTTGGCGCCAAATGACTCTTTTACTCTGTGCCCGTCGCGTTTGATGAAAGGTTACACTAGAAAAGCCTATAAATGCCTATAAATATTGAAAATCGCCAGATTTGGCGAAATTGAATATCTCCCTTTTATTTTAACGGTCTTTTCACTCCCCCCCCCCCGATGATTTCTGGGGTGGAAGTCATTTTGAAAAAGAGTATTAGAAGTGCTGATTTTGTAAAGGAAAGGGAAAATTTATAAAAGTAGAGAAAACCCATGCAACACCAGGCCATGCAGCAAGTATATACTAAAGTTGAATGTTTTCTTGCTAACTAACATTTTATTTGAACATTTCTCTTTAATAATGCATTTGTGAGTATTGGAGATTAATACATATAGTCAGTTAAATTTATTTTACTTTAAAATTTATATTATGAGAGAAAAGATACTTAATGTAGTGTTTTAACATTAAATTTTAGGAGCACTGAATGTGATGAGGAATCAAACGCTATTTCAGCTGAAGAATTTTTCAAATCAGAAGTGAGTTTTTATCTGCAATTTATTAATGTTCTAAAAATTTATTAATGGTATTCAGATTTTTATTTAAGTTGAGATTTAAAAATAAGGTGATAAGATATTTTCTAGAAACAAGATTTTCAAGTTATTAAATGTTTTTAAAAGTTGTACTTAAGTACTCTTAACCCCTTAAGTACCGCCAGCATATATATCTGTCTTGCTCAACCAGTACCTTGTGTGCCCCAGACGTATATGTCTGTCCTTCCCAAGTACGATTATTTTCTCTGCGCTGTTATTAATAAAACTATTCCCAAGGGTTTGGAATGCAATATAATGACCTTGACAGCATTTGCAAAGAATTTACTTATTTCAAAGAAAAATGTGTTTATTTGTGCCTTTCATTTCCCTTCCAGTTCACTGCATATCCCTGTCTATGTGAAAAACAGTCATATTGGGGAGGGAATTGTTTTACTTTTAATCGGCGGTCAAGGTAAATTAATCGCGCCGCGTAATAATTTAATTTTATAATTTTTTAAAACAATTTCTTAAATTTCTTTCTATAAACTTCTAAAAATAAAATTGTTTTTTTTATAATAAAAAAAATTTAAATTTTAATTCTTTTTGAAAAAGAGAACTTGGCATAAACAAATATGTTATTTTAAATTCAGTTCTGATTTTTTAAGTAGTTTTAGTAGTTTGTGAAAATAATTGTATTTTTTCTGTCACAGGGGTGCTAAAATAATATTTATTTTCATTAACATTTTTATTTCATGGTTGAAAGAAAACAATTATTGCTGTAAGTTTAGCATTTTATTAATATAAATTTTGAAGAAAGTGGATTAAATTTTTGATATTCATAATCACACTACATTGGTTTCCAAATTATTTTAATATTTCTGTTCATTGAATATTAATAAAAAAAGTTTTAAAGTCATTAATCAAACTATGCTTCACTAATTAAGTACAAAAGGAAAACAAAGGGGTATATTTAATTACGTCTGATATAACTATGTTTAAATACATAAAAGGTATGTATAAATGTGTATGTCTTACAAATACACAGAATAAAAAATATTTTTAAAACACTGAGTGTTTGAGTTCAGCTTCAATATAGAATGTTATCACCTCTAACAATACTACAGGCACGATAGCGCTGTTCCATGCTGAATGTGATGGTGTTTATTAACTCACTTGACAGCAAAGCTCATTACTTGTCGAGGTCGTCTTCAAGATCCTGAAGAGTTGCAGAAGGTAGTTTAAGTACAATGGCGTCTTCCTATAGCATTCCAAACATGCTAAATTGGGTTCAAATCCATAGATTGTGCAATAATCTCATGCAGGTAATTTTCCGACCTAGCTCAGTGTGGTATTGCATTATCGTCTTGTAAGATGGTATCACCCTCTGTATTTGTATTAGGATGAGCGATTAAATCTAGACTAGGTGCCTCTATTACACTGCCACCTGGGTACAATGTCATTCTTTTATTCTAGCTATTATACATGGTCTGTTACCTTATTTTCGAAGTTTACTTTCAATCAATTGGCATTAACAGCTGATTATTTTTTTTTACATATATCACTGCCCTTTAGTTCCTGAAAACTGTCATAATTGATTAAACTAGTTATACAGTGAGAAACTGTAGTTATCTAAATGTATTTTCTCATAATTTTGCTTTCATGTTAATTTAAATAGATTTAGATGAAAAATTTCATTTTATTTAGTGACCCCTTTTAAATACCAGTTTTTATGTGAGATTACAGTGCAATATATCGTTAGTTAAGTATGGTAGCATTGATTAAGGGGTCTCTCATGCCCTTATCTATTTAACTGTCTGACAAGGGATGATTGAATAGACCAGTGATACTCAACCTGCAGGCTGCACATGACCCCCCCGGACATTTCTGGGTGGTCCACTCATAGCCCATTACACTAAAAAATTCTATTATTTAAAAACATTGTATGAAAAATGTATCAAGAAATTTTATCAATCATGCAATCAGATGTACCAGTTTTGTTGCCGATGTCACACAGGTACGAATTGCAATATTTTTTTCGCCTTTTGTAACTGTAACGGTTAGTAATAACAAAAACAGTGACATAGTGAACTGAACTAGAGTAGGGACTGTTTTATAGGGTAAAACTCAGTTTTAATTATTAACAAATGACACTTATTTCAGTTAAAACTCCTCTGTGCTGCCATTCTACACTTGATATTTGAAATAAAAATAAGAGACTTTGTCAAAAGAAAAAAAAACAAATCATCAAACAGCAATGCATTTATGTTTGTATGACAGTAGAATGTAAACTAGGAGCTTAGTTACATGGATGAAAGGAAACCGAAACTACCCCATAACTCTGGAAAAAATGCATAAAACCGAAAATTTTTTGTGTGTTTGATAGAGATTAATATAGTATTAAAACCACAAAAATGAGTTTTCATATTTTGATCAATTTTCAACATTATAAGTATCCAATTTTGCCGTCTTATAATGTTTTTTCCTTTGATCCTCATGTTGAGGCCCTCATGAAATGTCTGCCTTATGTAAGGGGTTGAGGTAAAGTTGAGTACCTCTAGAGGAGAGCTGCAATGCTCAGTGCTCAGAAAATCTTATATTTCTATGATAAAAGAAAGCATGGTGAATTGAATATAGAACAATTAAATGAATCGATTTGTACATTCTGAAAACAAGATATGTGTCTTTTTGATGAATGTTATTCAACTTGTCCTTTCCATTTGTCTTGTCAAAAGAGGTATGAAAGTAAGATTCAGATGTTACCTCCATAGCAAAGAGTACAAGTGAGATTGCCCATCTTCTCGAAAAGGATAAAATCTATTTGAGTATCTATTGCCAGTATGGCAAATGATATTAGCATGGAAGTTGTTAAAGGAGCATGTCAAACCATCCACAAGCGCCATTATTATTTCCCGTTTCGATGACTGGATCATTTAAAAAGGAAGGTAAATAGAATATAGAATAATTAGGGCAAATAAAGTTTTTCAATTAAGAAAAAAATGAATTTAACTTTGTCTCAAATGATGTCTGTAAAGGTCAAATGATCTGTAAAGTTGAGGTAGATTTAATACTGTTCTCTTAAGTTAGAGAGAAAAAAAAGTTCACATTTTGTAGGCTGTGCACAGTAAAATCCAACACACTCATTTTACTCAATTTCTGTTTAATTTTTCCATGTATAAAATAAGTTCTCTTTATCTCCTCCTGCATTGTAATTCTGAGTTGAGCTTTAATTCTACCTATCAAAACTTAAAAATTTGCTTATTTATAAAATATGTCACATTTTTAATTATTCATTATGGTAGATGGATATGTGTTGTATGACCACAAACTTAGGAAATTTTTTTTTTAATTAACAATCTGAAAATGTGTTCAGATTTTAAGTTGATAGTATTAAAATGAAATACATTTTTTAAACATGAAAATATTGGATTCAACTTTGATTTTACCTAATTTAAATATTTTTTTTCCTTTGGTGTAAAATTTAATATTTTTATTTCATATTTAGCCTGGTTATTTAAGTGGGTCTACTGCTACAGTTGCTGTTATAAGTGAATCAAGAATTTATGTTGCAAATGTTGGAGATTCTAGGTGTGTGTTATCTCGTAATGGACAAGCTATGGATATGTCGGTGGATCATAAACCGAATGACCCTTCTGAACGGTATCGTATAGTAAATGCTGGTGGATCAGTGTCTGATGATGGACGTGTTAACAATTGCTTGAATCTTTCACGTGCGTTTGGTGAGTCTTTTAAAATTTTTAGGGAGACCTATTTCAAATTAAATGTCACACTGTAATTTTTTAAATGAATTTTTATGAAACTACTTATGCTTGTAGATTTCGTCTATTGAAAATAAAAGTGATATTTCTGGTTTTATTTGATAATAAAAATTTCTTTCAAATTTGAATACATTATAAATGGTTTTTTTTTTTGGTATGCTATTTCATGTTTTGTTTTTAAAGATAATTAAAAATTTCCGGTGGAACAATCTGTAGTGTATATATATATAAGGTTTTTAAAAATAAAAACTACTTTATTTAAAAAAGTTTGTATAGTTTCAATGTATTTAAAGACTAATTTTTTAAATTTGATGATCAGGAAATTAAGAAAAAAGGGAAATTTTAATGTCAAAATTTTGTTTTTATGTCTCCATCAAATTTCTGTAATTTTTAAATAAAATCGTTTTTTAGATTTTAATTGTTACTTTCAAAATGAAATTTTTTTAGGCTTGATAAACTTTATCACATCGTTATATTTTCTTCGTCTGGTTTCTATCATCTATATCATAATTATGTTTTTCCTAAATTTATGGTTTTAGTAATTGAAATGTATTAATATAGGATTGATGTGCATTTTTATTCAAATATTGGTATGACCCCTTTTGAACTTTTCACTAATTTGGATTTTTGGTATTTTAGGGGATTATAAATTCAAGGGAGATTCATTTGTACCGACACAACAATGCATTACTGCTGAGCCGTATATAACATCTATTGATATTCAAAAGGAAGATGATTTTCTTGTAATTGCATCTGATGGAATCTGGTGATTTTTTAAAATTTTTATTCCTATTTTTGTATTACAAAAAGTTAATGGAAAAGAATGTATATTCTGGATGTGTTTTTAAGCATCCTTTCATTGATTTTTATATACTGGATAATTAGAAATGATTATAATATTTTTAAAAAAAATCTTTATGTGGGGCAAACTATAGTTATATAAATAGTTAGAAAGTTAATCTGTGATTGTTATTAGTGTTTTTGCATTATTGATAGTCTTTTTGCATTTTTAATAGTCTTTTGTAAGATTTTAACATACAGTAATAAGGATATGTAGTCTTTTTTTTAAAAAAAAAAGAATTTGAAGAATTTAATGTTTAAAATTATCTTTTAAAACAAAGTGATTTCGTTTTTGTCTTCAATGAGCTCAATTTTAGCATAAAAATAAATTTTTAATTTATGCTCGATTGTGAGATCTGTTTTAAGACCTTTCGAAAATAGTTCTTGTTAGAAATTATGCTATGCTGGGTGTTGATTTTAGAAACCTTTTTGAAAAGATAGGTAAGCTGTCAATGTATGTTGTATCAAAATTAAGTTTACACTGTTAAGAGTTCACTGTGTAGCCCATGGAGGAGGAAAAGACATAATTTCATTTATATATATAGATATTTTTATATATATAATGATTTAAGGGGGTTCACCCATGTGATGGATTCAAAACGATTTTTTGTTTCTTTCATAGATTGTTTCCTTACATGTCTAGAATACAGTGGTAAAGTGATTTTTTTAAAATCCAAACTCGTCATAAAGATACAGTAGTTAGAAGCAGCAGCTGTTTTCATAGTTTTAAACAGACTTGAAACATGTTTTTCAAACTTTCCTCCATCATATCTCAAGAACGGTTTGAGCGAATGACTTCAAATTTATAGGGTAGACTCAGCACATATAGACGCACAGAATGAACTACCATCATTTCTAAAATTCCCATTATTTCTATTTTTTTATAACAAAAACATGAAATTTGAAACTTTTTCTTCAGAAGTCTACCAAATATCCAATTTTTGGTATTTTCACTTGAATATAGTCCATTCGATGCATTTAAGCTTACAGATTAAACCGCTGTTAATTTTTTTTAAATTTCAGATAAGACTGCTGTTAATTTTTTTAAATTTCAGATAAGCCAATCAGCCGGAATTGTGTAGGAGCTGAGCGTTCATTTTTTCGAGACGGGTGTGTTCACAGCTCTATAACTCATGTTCTATTGGATATTTTCGGCTAAAAATTTTTACATGCATACTCTTAAAATACATATAAATAAATAATAAAAAAACTTTCTAGTGTTATCTTTTTACTGGTCGTCAAAAAGAATTCCCTAAAAATGCTTGAAAAACATACTGTCACATGGGTGAACCCCCTTAAAATGTGTATTATAGTTTACCGTTTGTAATATGTTGTATTGTTTTGCCATTGTTCTAAAGAAATCTATTTATATTCTTGTCGCTAGACATATTTCACTGCTTGTTTTATGATATGAAAAGTTTTGGAAAAATCTTTTTATTGCTCTTAAATGAATGCATTTTAATTAATTTTCTCAAATTTTAAATGTATTTAATGATTTTATTTAAAATTTAACCTGTTTTATCCCAATTTATTTATTTTGTTTCAATTTCAGTAGAATGATATTTTCTAAAGTTAGTTAAACCTAAACAAACAATATTTTAAAAATTTATATATTTTATATAAGAAAACTAACCCGTCCTTTAAATAGGACTCTGGGATAAAGGAGATAAAATTTGCACTTACATGTTTAAGTGTTCTCTTCAATGATGAAAAGTGATTTCCGAGTACACGTAAAATTTTGCTGTATTTGAATACTACTTTCTTATTTGTAAGATATTTCACTTTTCAGTTAAATTTCAGTTTGATTTTGGTGGAAAGGTATAAAGAGCAAGCCTGAGAAAGCGTTAAGACACATTTGTCACAGTATGTTTTTGGTTTTCCTTGTACCAACACTATCTTTACGGATGTCTTCTTTTGCATAAGAAGGTACAGTCGATATCCTAGGTCTACCTCTCTTTTGTATCACAGTTTTTTTCATACAGACTTGTTACAGATGGTCGGAACTCCTTCAAGTATAGGGCTTCATCTTTGTTGAGAGTTTTGTGAATTATCCAGCGAACATATGAAAAGTGGCCTGTACCACTTTTTTGCACGAATTTTACAGGAAGTTCAGCCAGCCAGTCGTGGTGATGCACACCACCCATATGTTTGTTGTAAGAATTTATCAAATTTGGTATTTTCATGTTAATTTATCGTAGTGTCCTCTTACTCACCTCCTCTCATCAAAGAATGGTTCTAAAATTCTGAAATTTGTAACAACAGTGACAGTATTATTGTCATTCCATTGCACAAGGAAAATCTCTAGAGTTCCTGTCAAATGCAAAATCTGACGTGCCTCTTTCTTCCACGTAGACTTCTTCTAATGGACACTTATGTTTCGTTCGATTTTCTCATAACGTTCCGGTAGCTCGAAAATCCTGTTCATCAAGACTTTTCAAAAGATCAATGCTAGTGAAAATATTACCAAAATATGAAGTGGAACTTGAAGGGTTCACAAAATTCTCCTTTAGTTTCATCACAACCGAAGTACCAAGCAGAGTATTATTTCTTGTATCACACTCAGATTCCTTACCGCAATAGAGAGAAAAATTGTAGCAATATCTGTAGCTTCCACAGAGAGCCCAAAGTTTATATCCAAAACGTATTGGATTGCCTCGGATAAACTATTTCAGACTATTCCTACCGTAATACATGATGATCATTTCATCAAAGCTTATATTTGCAGAGAAGTGTCGAAATTTTATAAAATTATGATTGAGTATGATAAACAAAGGCTTTACTTTGAAGGATCGATTCTGGGCATGCTGACCTGCAGTTCCCTTGTCCACAAAGTTTAAATAAGATTTCAACCGTTGGAAGCGGTTTCGTGACATGCCCTTTTTCACAAGGGTCAGGGCTGGACCGTGACCTTTGGGGGCCCTGTGCTAACAATATCTGGGGCCCCCTAAATAATTAAAAATTTTGTCATTTTCCTAACAAAAATTTTTATGTGTGCGAAAATTTAAAATATACGAAACTTAAGGTTTTTTTTTTTAATTTTATTTTTTTTTATTTGAAACGATTTAAATACGTTATAAGCAATAACATAATTTACAAAAACAACTTTTCTACACTTTTGTCCTGCAAATTCTTTTATTTGCTGATCACATTTGAAGTCTTTGGTGAGATCAGTATTAATAGAAAGAAGTGATGAATAATTAAGCCTAGTATATCTGTCATTGTCCTACATTTGTTTTCTATATAGGACATTTTAGAGAACGCATGACGCATGCGCCTCTGCACAACCAGTAATAGGGAGTGTTATAAAAATATTTAAAATGGTAGACACACACAAATTTAGAAAAACATCCACAAATTTCTTTTCAAAAATTTAATTGAACATATCACTACAAGTATAGGACTCTAGCTCAGCTTGTTTTAGATAAGTTTTGAATTGAATTCTTCATTTACTAAATGTTTGGTGTACGTCATCTGAATAGCAATCAAAATAATAGCACGTACACTCTCCAAATCGACTTTCTCCTTATGTTAATCTTGCAAATCCATCAAAAATTTTAATTTCTTACTACATTCTGCATGTACTTGACTTCTTGTATTTAAATCAAGAATTAGCTTATCTAACGCAACAATAAGTGTCTCTTTTAAATTTTCCTGTCCCATACACAGCTTTTTCTGTGGATTTATCTTTATCCACACATTTTGAGATAACCGATTTCTTATTCACATTGCTATATTCTATCTCAAAACTAGGACTTAATTTTTTTAGTATTTGATCTGATTCTGTCGTACATTGCTTATAAACGTTTTTAATGACATAATTAACATTCCCTTCATAGATGTCAGAACCAAGAGAGTCTCTATAATTCTTTGTTAAATCAATTAAATCTCTCTCTTCCTAAAATTTCTTCCCAAAATATAATTAAAATGGCAGTCTTGAGTTTTGTTAATGTATTAAATAAATTTACTGCATCTTTTCGAAAATCAATTTTTCTCATTTTCATTGTCACTAAATGTCTTAAGAATATTCAGGATATTACCAGAATTACCTTTTAAGACATTTGGTTTGATTTAAACTTCTTATTAAGGTAAATTCAGTTTAATTTCATGATTTAGAAGTTCCCTTCTCTATGGGTCGAAGCAGAAAAGAAAACATATATTTGTTACACTAAACCAAAAGAGTTCACGATTTCAGTTATAACCCTAACTCATTCTGCCCCAACCAGATTAAGAGAATGCGCAGCACACGGCACATAATTAGCAAATTTTTTTTCTTTTATAATGGCTTGCACACTATTACATCATCCAAACATTTTTGGCAGCGTTGTCAAATGACTGTCTCTTACAATTATCCAATAGCAGTCCATTTGTTTCTAAAACTTCTTGTAGAGAATTAAATAAGTATAAGCCAGTGTGACTACTAATCATAATTAACGAGACACATCTTGCATACACTTTTCCCCTAAAACAATACTGTAGTATAATCACAAGTTGGTCATTGTGGGACAAATCTGGTGTATATTCCATCGCAATTGAATAGTTCTTTGTATAATCGATATTTACTTGAGTTGTAATTGTTTTAATGATTTGTGTACGATATTAGCGATTTCGGTCGTAATTCTCGCTGTTCAATATGTTTGCGAATGAATGGGTTGAACTCTGCTAGCAGTTCCAGGGCACAAATAAAACTACCATTATGAGGCGAACCAAAAACTTCCTTGGTACATCTAAATGCTAAACCGCTTATAGCTAAATACTTAACAACAGCAACAACACGTTTGAGGACATTGTGGTAGCATTCTGTATCTTTTCTTAATTGCTCCTTTAACTGTTTATCTAAAACAGACTTATTTTCTTTTCGTGTCAACCAAATTAACATTGAAGTTTTATGTTCAATAGAATTTTCAGGATTTTCTAAACAACGTGTTACGTGTTTCCAATCAGAAAAGACGGTTGTGTATTCAGAATTTGTTTTACAAAAAGTTTGTAACCTTTCACTTGTTAATGTATCTGCGTTTGTTATATTCTTGTTACTTTGTTCCATTGTAAAAGTTGAAATTTTGACATATATATATATATATATATATATATATATATATATTTAATTTTCTTTTTCTTGATTTCAGGCTACACAGGTACCCTTTTTCAAAAATTATTTTTGGAGACAGTAACAGTAAAAATAATTTGTTTTATATTTAAATTATATTAAGCTGATTCTGCAAGGAAAAAGTCAATTTGACCAACCATTATTTCACAATTTTAAAAAATTAGGAATTTTTGAATTCTTTTCAAACAAAATGCTCAATTTTTAAAATTGTTTAGTAATTTTAAATTTATTTTCCTTGGATTATTGAAAACAAAAGTTAGTATGAATTTGAAAAACTGTTCCCTTGTTGATTTTTAATAATTATTTTTCTAGCTAAACCTGGAAAAACACGAAATTTTTTAAAATATTAACTTAAGCACTTTTTGAAGAAATAACTAGAGATCTCGGACCTAAATTCATACTAACTTTTAAAGCGCTTACGTTTGGGAGTACATACAAAAAATTTGAAGATTCTATCTTTAACAAAAAAAAGCTTTAGAGGGTTTAGAAAACACTTATACCTTCAAAATTAAAAATCTGAGAAAAACACATATAAAGTTTGTCAAGGCATAAAACAAAAACTTATAATGCCCGTTAAGCTCTGATTTTTTAATATGTTATTTCCCAATGTAATTTCTACATTAAAACTACTTTAATTTAATATGACTGAAAACATTTTTTCTAATTCAAAATATATTTTTTGCATAATATTGATAGCATTTGTTACTAATTTAGCTTCGTTACAGGTTATTCAGCTTAATTTTAACCTATTATTTCACAAAAGTTTTGAAACACAAAGCATTTATGTGCACAATAGTATTACTACTAAAGCTAAAAATCACCAGCTTTTTACATAAAATTTAATTTTTTCCAGTTTTAATTTGGGGCAGTTTAGCAAGTTTGAGCATTTGTGGTGCACGACTTAAAAATAGTATTATATAGTACTACAGTATGTTTACTATAATGGAGTTTGATTTATAATAAAAGTATTCAATTTTATCTGCAATACTTGTATTCAGAAGTCTAATTGGAGAATCAACTGAGGGCGTTTTTATATGTATCAAATTCAGTAGTATTCCATCCCTTCGAAATATTGTTTCTCATAGCAACCCGAGAAAGTTTTAGCCATGGCATTTTCTCAACTTGAAAAAAATTTGTAATAAAGCTTTTAAGTTGTATAAACTATTTTTTAAACAAAAAAATTGGCCTTGAAATCAATCTGAGTTAAGTAACTATGACAACTCAAAAAGCTCAAAACATAATCATGCTGAAATGATTTTAGTAATGAAAATTGAAATTAATAACCATTTCACACTTAAAGAGTTCATTGTACTCAAAAATATTTCTAATTACTTTAAGAGTGCTTTAAAATGAAACCGAATCCAAAACCTAAGCTCAGAAAACTTCAAATATCTGGAAAAAAAAAATTATAATTTTGTTATCAGATCTGAAATATAGTGTGGCAAGCTGCACAATGATATGGGCCACTAGAAAATACAAAAAAAAATTTTTTTTTGGTATATTTGAAATTTGTAGAGTACTGTGTAGCCTTAACAATAATTTTCGTTTTTCTGCTCCACTTTTATATTTTCTGTGCCAGACTTAATTATATTGTTAACTAAGGACTTGATTTTCCTGAAAATTAATTTAAAAGTTTAGGCCAATAATTAGAGGTTTCTAAGATAATTAAAAAAGTACCTAGTTATTTAAAAAAAAATCATTGTCTCCACACTCATTAAAACTTAAAATGCTTATTATTATTTATTGGACCATCAGTTTAAAGGGGTTTTTATAGAAATAAAAACTTAAGAATTATTTGCCCTATTTAAATAAATATTGTTTTTCCATTGTCATCTATTATTTGCTGTTACTACCTATACTTAAAAAAACCGATTTATTACGAAAATCAAGACCACATCAATTTTATCTATAATATTCGCAGGAAATCTCCATAACCCACATAAAATGATGGTTATTTTTTTCCATCCTATAGAAATAATTAAGTTATTCATCACAAATTTTAAGACAACATACATATTTACAGGAAATCCTGATGTTTTCAATCTTTGAAAAATTGAAAAAACAGAAAATACTTAATCATAACTTTAATATCTTCCGACTTAAATAATTTAGAAATGTTTATTGCTACTTATTTTGTAATGAACAGGCCACCCCATTCATTGGTGTTTGGAAGTTAGAATAAAGATCAGCCAGAGTCAGAACAAACTAGTTTATTATTCCTTTGCTAAATTTCAACAACCCAGGGTAGGAAATGCACATTTCTATAAAGTATAGGAGCAACTGCACGGTAGAAAGGATACTTAATAATTTATAATGATTCAATCAACTTACGCTTCGAACTCTTTGATTACTTGCGGTCTGAATTACCGTAATTCCTTTCTCGGCCATTCAACCTCTGGTCGGTATTATTCAATTATAACTTATTGACTAAATCGTCAATCAACAATCTTAAATATTAAGCAATCAACCGCGTCGAGTCACTCCCGACTAGCTTTCAACCACTTCCCGTGAATCACTAATCACTAACTTCTATCATCTAACTCCTAACATCTCTCTTGTGCTTAAAAAATGCTTAAATATAAGCCTTCATTTACATAAACCATGTCTTCTTTGGGAGAAAGTTTTCAATAGAACAACATTTAAAAGAAGTAAATTTCCCCCAAAGGATTGGTGAGAGGTTCGTGGATAGACCCGTTACAACTTTTTACTTGAAACTTGAATAAACAGGCACCTAAGTAACTTTTTTAATTTCAGGTATTATGCACAGGACAGCACCAAATCAGTATATTATTGTAACTTAGAATTATTATTGCACAAAAATAAATGGCTACAGAGATAGTGCCACTACGTTTGTATAAATGCTCGATGCTCGTCGGTGCCGCTCTATGATAGAGCTTCTGTCTATTAATTTATGCGTATTCGGTGGTAGGGTGGAAGAACAAAAGTAAATTGCTCTTACTCTTGAACATAAATTAAATTATATATATTTTTTTAGCTATTTTAATTTGTATTTGTATTTTTTTTACTTGTTTATTATTTTATTACTATTTTGATTACAAGCATCTTTTTCTGTTTGTTGTCTTCCATGGGGAACGGGGCCCCCTAGTACCAGGGGTCTCTGGGCTGCAGCCCATTTAGCCCATACGTAAATCCGGCCTTGACAAGGGTAATGCCAAGGTCTTCAGCATCTGACCAATAATCCTGTTCACAGGTATTTGAATAATAACCAGTTAGAAGCAAAATTCCTATAAAAACATGCATTTCGTCAGCAGTTGTGAAGAAATTGTGTTCGTGTTTTAGATCTGCTGCATATCGCATAGTTTCCTCTACAATAAGATTGTGAACTTCACCAGAATAAAACTGTTCAAAAAGTTCTGTTGAAGTTTTATCTTTCAATGCAGTTTCCATCTGCTGGAGTAAGTCACTTGCAGCTGGTTCAGCCTGTGTTTCCTATTTTTGAATAATGCGGTGATTTATTCTTTATCCAAAATGATTGATGTCTTTTAGCTTTTTTTTCCCCTGCTCTTCATTGTTGAATAACTAGTTTGTGGATGGTTCAGACTGGAAACAATCTCCAGTTCTAACTTCCAAACACGCAGGAACATAGTTTACAATAATTTCACCAGTAATTACTTCATTATTATCCCCTTCATCTTCATCAATTAGTACACTGGCACAGCAATTTCAACATCACTCTCATCTGAATCTAAACTATTTAATAATTCTAACTTCAGAAACCTTTGCACTGACATAACTAAGCAGGGGTGAAATGTTAGAAAAAAAATAATAATTTTTTTTTACTCTTTGTTATAAAGAAAGAGCGCATCATGTGCATGCGTATCGTCCCACTGTCCTATTTAGAGGACAGTTAAAAAATAATTTGCTAAAACTCACCTAAGAACAATTTTGCTCTAATTAAACACCAGGATCATAAAGAAAGAGTACTATCACATAAAAAAGGTCCAGCCAAGTGTCCAAAGTAAACATAAATAGTTCTCCCACTGATACAAAATGCATCCACAAATGTGATGAGTAAGCAAAATTTTTTTTTTCCAGAGGAAGGAGGAGAGGATGAGATACATAACTCGTGCTGAAAGAAGCTAATATATATCCTTACATATTCCAACAGTCAAAAAATTTGCAATGCACAAATAATGATTTCTACATGATATTTTTCAGCTGTCCTCTAAATAGGATAGTAGGATAAAATGGGTCAATAATAATCGGTAATTTTCACTGCAGTATGCACATTTACACACACGCATTCCTTAAAAGTAAAATTGCAACTCTTGTACACAAAAATGTGCATAGTTAAATGCATGTTATAGAATGAGCAGAGGGAAAAAAGCGTTCATCTGGTTATAAAAGCCAGCAGCTAGTTCACTGCATATGCTGTCAGTGAAGGATTTCACCATAGGAACTATTAAAGCCAATGTCAGCAATCTGAATACCAGCAATTATCACTTACACAGAATGATACTGTATCACAGAGCTACATTAGCTTGGTTTGTTTTGTGCAATTACCCCTAGTATTAGATGGCAAAATGAACAAAAGATCATCTGAGATCATGGCTGAAATGTAGCCCAAATGCGTTACAAATTGCACTGATAGGCAGATTCATTGAATAGTTCATCAATACTTGTTTGCAGTAGCATGATTTTCAAAGTTGTTTATCATCAGAAGGTGCATCAGTCATTGGCCATACATAAATTGTATGAGGGAGGACTGTGTTCAACAATCAGCTATTGGAGTTCCTTTAAGTTCTTGGTACTGGGCTGCATGTACACTTGGAGGCAATATTGTCACGTCTAAACAAATGACATTGGGTACTGTTTTCTGATGAATCCCAATTTTGTTTACTGAGGAACGACGATCATGGTCGGGTGTGTTAGTTTCCTGCAGAATGTCGACTGCCAGCCCATATCATTTCATGTTGCACCAAACTTAGTGGTTTGAAGTGGCATGTTCAGACAATGGACATCCTTTGTGTACATTACTTGTTTGTATCATAATTTAATTTGCCTGTTCAGCCATTTGTGCAGGCTACTTCCTTTGTGTTATTCCAGCAGGACCTGTCATTTTCACCCGATCTCTCTTTTTCCATAGAACATGTGTGGGTACTTAGGTATACATGGGCACCACAAGTGTACGCTGTAAGGGACTCAAATTTGTGTGTAATATCTTGAGGTGCAATAAATGGCCTCAATGATTAGAGGCCTGTATTGGTACCCATGGGGGCTGCGTTAAGTACTAAATGAACAGTTCTTTTTTCATATTTTTGTTAATTTCTTTAATTATTTGCTTATGAATGTTACTTATATTTTTCTTATTTTCTTGTGGCTACGTGCATTTCTTCATGATGTTTGAAATTTCACTTTTGGGTGTTTATATAATATATAAAAACTTACATATAATACAAATGAGAAAAAAAGTATATTGGATGTGTTCACATTATAAAATATTTGGATAAAATTGTTTGGTTTTACTAAATCTTTTTGGTGTTCTTGTGGTGAACTTCATTCCTTTTACGAATATGTATTGAAACAAATTACAGAGTGATTATGATTAAAGTTTGTTTTTGAAAAGGCCATAAAAATAGGAACTAGTCACAATGACCTGATATTTTGCCTGAATAAATCTGTAGCTATGGGATTTTATTTGGAAAAGGATTTGAAATTAAGAGATGGACCAATAGATGGTGCTGTACTCACATGTTAATTTTAAAAAAAACCATGAGTACCGTACATTGCAACTAAGATAAAAGATGGGGAACTTGAAACTTTTGTTATTCTCTGTTCGAAAAGGTTGTTATGGAAGGACTAGGTTCTGGTTCTGAAACTTTTTTACTAAAATGGTGACTGTTCAGAATCAGCATTAAAAAAATTCTGTACATTAAAGGTTATAAATGGCTCTGCTCCATTGTCTGCAAATGATTTAAAGGTTGCTAAATTCGAAGAAACTGATTCCTTTGATGTGAAATTGACAAAGTGAGGAAATGGTTGCTTTTCAATGTCTGTGGAACAAGTGGCTATAGTATTGCAGGTAATGTTGAGCAGTTGTTATTTGGGAGCATGCAGCGCTCGGGGGACTTTTTTGAAGTGCAGATATGCTTGTCAGTTGCTAGTAAAATTTTATGACACTTTCTACAATGATATCCTTTCAAAGTGACACATGTTCAAGAATTGGTTCCTGTGGACCAACTAAAAGGGGAACAATGTCCCTTTGCAATTTCTTGCTTGGAGGGAAGTCAAAAATACATCACATTGATACATTTTGTGAACAGACTAAAGGTTTTGTTAATACATAAAATTACAGTGTATGGGCAAGAGAGAATTTGTGTTCCAAGTGCAACTATTGCTTCTTCATTGTGCATTGCAGTTTTATAACTACCTTTATCCTGGGTTCTTTCATTTTCAAGGAGATGGTTCCTGTAACCTCTACAAAGCTGGTGAACGTTATAAATCTCTTTTGTGCGACCAGCTCATTCCAGCATTTTAACAACATAGATGTGTGGAGAGCATAATTTTTATGTAAGATGGGGCTATTCACATCTTTCAACACCAGTGAAACAACTGCTAAATCTCCATTTTGGGAATGACAAAATTATCAGTCACTATTTTATTACAGGACCTTCACAATCACCTGACCTGAACCCTTATGACTTTTGGCTGTGGCATCATTTAAGACAAGGGTGTCAAACTCAAAGTTTAACTTGGGCCAAGCAAACAAGGTTTAACTAGGTGGTCTGCAAAAAAAAAATCTATACTTATAGAAACGTAGGTTTATTTTGAGTGTGCATTATAATCTAATATTAAACAACAAAAATTTAATGTTTGTGTCTTGACACCTCTTCTCTGTTACTATCTTTTTTATTTCTGGAGAAATTTCATTTGCAGTGATTACTTTCACAATTGACTCGAGGTGAGTGTCATTGATACCATTTCTAACAGGAGATTTATGTATTTCTATTCATAATTGAAAATAACTGCTCGCTCTGTTAAGTACTTCTAAACATGGAAATAATTTCATATACAAATTTTCTTGTATTTTCAATCGTAGCTAGTAAATATTTGTAGAATTCAGGCGCATCCACTTTAATGAATTTTGCCTTCAAATTGAGTCGCACTGAATCTGAATGACCTCCATTTTTCATATGGCTAGGTACTGAGTCTGTATTATTGAATAAATTGAAGAAAATAAACAAAACATGTCTTCTAAAGAATTAAAACCTTTAAATCTTGTTTCTAATTCAATCCTAAGATTTAAAATTTTTTCTGCTCATTTGTGATGCAATGTAGTATCATTTAAACTTGATGTGTTGTCATGCTGCATGTAAGTTTCTTTTCCCAAAGTTTATATTATTGTGTGCCGGTATATTGTCCGGGCCGCAAAAATGTTCATTGCGGGCCACGAGTTTGACACCCCTGACCTGTTATGTACAGTGGTTCTATTGCAAATTTAGCTGAGTTGACAAACAGTGTTATGCAACATTTCACAACTTCAACTTTGATCAGTTGTGGAACATTTTGTTTTGTGCTTGCAGCTCATAAGGAAAAAGTGGAGAACAGCATATTGAACATTGCTGTAGAAAGTCATGGGAGCCAATTTACCACATTATATTCCTTATAGTTTTATCACTGCTTGCACTTTTTGATTGCTGCATTTGATTTTTTTCTTACTGACACATCTTTTACTTAGCATCTTACGATGAGTACAGTGCAATTTATCAGTCAATTTTTTAACTTTTTTTTTGTTGCTTCAGGTAAAATATCAGATCATTTTGACCAGTGGTTCTTCTTTAACGGCCTTTTCAGAAACGAACTTTAATTACTAACCCTGTTCATTATCTTATTTTCACACCATGAGAGAATAAGGGATTTAGTTTTTTTATTAGTTGGATCCTATTTTAGTACATGTCTTTATCTCCAACTCAGCGTATTGTTGCTGTATTAGAATGAAGTCCAGTGTAGAAAAATTAGTGGTCAAATTTAGCTCTATTTTTTTTCTTTTTATCAAATAAATTTTAAAAGATATGTGTTCATTTTAGATTTATTTAAAATTGAGAAGATTAAAATGTGTCAATTAATATTTGTTTAATCAGGAGAACTTTTATGGGCTTTCTATAAAAAAGGAAAATGTGACTTTTGATCCATATCAAGTTAATTTGTCCTTTTGGGATTATTTTATAAATGTAATTGGTAACACACTACCCCTGCTATAAAATCAGAAATCTTAATTTTATGAATATATAGAGATGTTTTTATTTTTCTATAGTTGCATATATAGTTACTTATTGATAGGAAGTATTTGAAATATGTCACAGCTAAAATTCTTGATAGTTATAAAAAGCATAGGATGTGGGCTTTTGTGTATAAAGGAATCATTGTCTTTTTACATATGTAAGGTGATAAACTAATATTATGCTTTCTTTTGATCTTTAATCCTTTAACCTCAATGACCATTGTTCAAAATTATGAGCTTTGTCGCCAATAACCCCCATGCAGCTTTAGAGTGTGATGCAAATGTAACTCTCCTTAAAAATGTTGGTTAATGTAGTTGAATATATGTTTCCTTTTTAGAAAATTTGTATATAAATGTGCTAATATTTTATAGTGAATATATTTAATCATGTTTTATATTTATCAGGAATTCTATGAATAGTCAGGATGTGATTGACTATATAAATATAAGACTTGAAGCTTCAGATTGCAGCTTAAAAGACATCTGTGAGGAAGTAAGTTTAGTATGTGTATATGTCAAAATAAAAACTTGAGTGTGTCAAGTTTAAATATTCATTTGAATTCAAGATACTTAAGTATAAAATTAAAGCAAGTATAGCATTGTTTTGTATTTTTTCAGAAGTATGAATATAAGCAATCATAAAACAATAATTTAGAGTTCATGTAAAGAAAATTTTAACCCTTTATCAACAATATTTTTATTGCCTTTTTGCAGCTGAAAAAATACTAGGAATTGCATATTCTTACTATATATATGTTAGGGCCTTAAAAAATGAATTTTTACTTATAGAATGTTACTGATATATGAACGAAAATCTCAGTTCTAATATTGTTAATTTAAAAGATTTTCTTTAAATATCATTGAAGACCATTCTAGGTAGTTGAATTTTGTAGTCGTGTTGTGAAAAACTTCTGCTTACCCTGAGATGTTCTTTTAAATTTTATAAGTAACTCTCATTTTTTCAAGTTTAAATTTTCTTGTGTATTGGTCGATTCATGTGTCAAATGAGCATGTTTGTCATAAATCAATCTTTCAGCATCAGCATTGCTTCTTTATAAGTATTAAATATGCACATAATTCAGAAATATAAACATTACTGTTGCCTTTATTGGAGTAATACCTCTCTATGTATTAAAATATTTTCTCACATAGAATTATATTATATTAGATGTGTAAATCTGGTTTTAAATATAATTGTTTATTAACTGTACTTAAAAAAAAGAAAAGTACCTACTTGGTGTGTTTTCTTAGTGTATAAACATTCAGTGCTGGGATTTCTAATTTTTTTTTTACATTGTTATGTTAACTTTGGGATGAATAAATATATTTTTTAAAGTTGTGATGCACCAAAAATGAAAGTTTTTGAGGTACAATTTATATATGACGAAATTTAGCACACCTAGAAAACAAATATTTCTGATCTATTTATCATGTATTGAATTGAGCTGCTGTGTCTTCATTTTAAACAAACTAGGATTTTATATATGTAGAATCTTATTAATTTGAAATTAAATTTCCTGTTAATAAATTCTAGTGCTATATACTAAGTAATGATTTATAGAGATATTTTTATATTTGGTATATTCTAGTATACTGAATAGTATATATATATTTTTTTTCCCCAGCTTTTTCAGTTCATTCTTGCACCAGATAAGGATAATGATGGCTCAGGCTGTGATAATATGTGTTGCATCATAATAAAATTTCACAATGATGATGCTAACTTTTCAAAGGAATCTTCTGTTTCAAATAAGGTGACTTCTTTGGAAAGTTCACTGATAAAAAGGGAAGATAACTTCAAAATTGAAACAAGTCATGAGACATGTCTTGTGTCTGCTGATGGAACTTCTACAAAGAATGTATCTTCCCCTGATAAAGAAACAATATCTAATCAAGATCAAAATAATGCACATTTATCTACTCATAACTCTAAGGAATCGATTCGGTATTCACTGAATATTGAAAGGTGGATGGTTTAAGTAGTTGCAGTATGAATTTTTCACAGTATCATCAGCAGAATGATCTGCTATATTCATCATGTTCAACACAAAGAGATAATTTAAATTTCAAGGAAAGTTTTAATATCCAGAAATTTATTAACTTTTTATTGAAAAATTCAGTATTTGATCATGAAGCTTTCAAAAGATATATAATACAATCAAAATATTAAATTGTCCCATTCATTACATTTTTTAATTTGTTCCCCATTGAAACTTTCAACAATGATTGTTTAACAAACAATCATTGCTTCTTGATGCTTAAGAAGCAATTCTTTAATATATATATGTACTAAAGAGTGCATTAAAATTGGAAATCTTTGGGAACTTGCATCTCAAGCATTATCTTGTCTCTATGAGACACTTTGGTGATTCTAGTATTTGTATGCCCATTTTATTAACTTCTTTTAAATGTTTGCTAATACTTATGAAATTAACTTTATTCAAGTCTTAATATTTTTTCCTTGAAGTGACAAAGTATTTTTAATTCTGTCAGATTAGTTTAATATAACAGCATTATATTGGAATCGTTGTTTATAGTTCTGTTAAAAGTAATGATGATGAGGTGGATTGTGTGAATTTCCTGTTTGATATTTTGCACTGTCAAGAAAAAAAAATCACCCAAGTGTTATCGTTTTTAATTGTTCTATTAAATATTACGAATATAATTTTAAAAAATGTTGTATTGAAGTTTTAAACACATAATTACAAAAATTCAAAATGTTAGAATTAACACTTTTGAGCAATGTACTATATATATTTGCCTTCACTTTCAGACTGTAAGTGTTTAAACCATCTCTATGAGAAATTTTTAGACAAAAGTTATTTTTACATGTGTAATGTTAAAGAATTAAATTTTCCCATTTTCATTCATTGTAATGGTGACATTTTAGGTAAATATGAATTTTTTTTTTAGAAAAATTTTCTTTTACTTACTTAAATGAACAAAAGATTTTTTTCAGTGCAAATTACATTTTATAGGGGGGAAAAAAGCATTTGATCATATTATATTCCAAAAGGGTTTTTTTTTCTCTATTTTTAAGATCCAATTTTATAAAAATAAGACATCAGTTGCAATGATTTTTTTTTAAAATATTTTGATTATTTTGTTAAACAACCTGACTTATGTATTTGTTGTGCTTTGGCATGCGTTTTCTTTATAACTTATATCCAACACTTTTGTAATTTTTTTACTTGTATTATTGTTACTTGTTCAATGTGTTAAATAAATCAGTCATTTTTGCCTACAGTTGATAAATTTACATAGTTGAACACTTCTTTTTGTTTATATATACCTTGTAACTTTACAATACTCTTAAGTTGTTTACAGTAATTTTTCAATTTTATCCTGCTGTGTCAAAAATTATAAAGGTAATGTTTAGAATAAAGGGAGTATTCAGATTTAAATCGATGGAAGTTTTAATCTTTTCATCTTTATATAATTGTATAAAAAGAGACTAACATTATAATGGGGATGTTTGTTGCAATTGTTATTGATATATACTACTTAATTTGTTATAATTTTAAAAGATATGTCATTTTGTTAATCCCCCCCCCCCAATTGGTGAAAGTTTAATTGTAATTGTGTTTTGACATTTTGTTTTCGGTAAATAACAATGGGTCCATTAATGATAGCAGCCTATTTATTTACAACTGATTTTAATGGAGATAACGTCTTTGCCTTTTGGGATACTTAACCACAATAACTAGGAAATAGTTACTAAATATTAAAGCATATTTTTTATTTATTTTTTAAACTATGTAGTTTTTGACTTCAGTAACATGCTGTAGTTGTGGCACAAAATTTCTTCCTTACATAAATATTTGGCAATAATTTGTTGCAACATTAATACAAATTTTCTATCAATGTCATGAGAAAAAATAACTTGGACACTTTTTATTTTTAAGAAATTTTAGCATGCAATCCTCTGAATGATTGTATTTTACTGGAATTTCTTTTCTGGCATTACAGTTTATGGGCATGGTAGCCATTTTGGTTTTGGTCGACAATATAATGTATTTCTTTCGCTTAGAAATTTTCTTGCTAAATCTTATAATAATATGCACTCTTTATATTTTCCCTTCAGAATTTTTGTTATGGTGACGAACTTGTGACCGTAGTGTCGTGCGTCGATATATCTGTTGACGCTCGATGTCCTCCCGTTGGTATAGTGTGAGGGTTTAGAGATGGGTGCTGGCTCTGGTGTCATCCTTATCACTTGACTGAGGCTTAAAATAAAGAGGTTCATCTCTAATATCTCTCATGTTGCTTTATAGTGCGACATTAATATAACTTGCATTACCGATTTGATTTTCTTTGCCTTAATCTAAAATTTCTGTTGCTCAAAACTTTTTTTGCTTTGAAGATCCTAGAATGTGTTATTAAAATCTGTTTTGGCATATTTTCCTCTTATTGTCTGATGCCTCTTCACCTGGAACATTTTTAACAATGTATTCCTCTTCATTTGTCCCTGCTCCTGACATTACGAATTATTGTGGGTATAACTTATAAGGAAACATCTCTCTAAATTATGAAACCGGTTTCATGGAAAAGCTAAAATGCAAAAGCCAATTTTTTAAAAAAGGTTGATTTTGTGCATTTGGTATAAAGTAATTTACATGCAAAATTTCAAGATATGATTTTTAGGGGTGTTTCTTTCCCCTTTTCTTCCAAAAGAGTGTATCTATTCAGTTGGATGTTCTCCACATTTTACTTGTCTATTTTTTTATCTTTAAAATTTGACCAAAACAAAATAGTTGATACAATTGATCCTGCTTATCACAAGAACTTGATAATTATCTCACAAATAATAATTAAAATCTGAACCTATTTTTGAGATTCCTGTGCATGAAATAGGACGAAAAAAAAAAAAAAACTGCTGTTAATAGGAAGTTATCTGAGGGAAAGATTAATCTCATAAAATGAAAAACTAAATATGTGGTGTCACATGTCTAGGTCTGATTTCACAAGTGATTGCTTATCAATAGAGCCATGGTAAAGCCTCTTGTTTCTGAGATTTGATGCTATCATTTAATTTTTTACAATATTTTGGCTTGTATTTAAATTATCTGCATTTCTTTTTAATGCATTTATATGTTTTATAATTTGTAGACTTGGAATCCCTCAGTTTTGATAATATCTATGCATGGCGTTTTAAGTTAATTAAAGTTGGTGCCTATTTTTCGATTGTTTGAATAATCTTTGAATAGTAATCATTTCTTTATTGTAATTGTAGTTTCTTTAGTGTCATTTTGAAAGTTTTATCGCATAGTCATATTTGACCAAAGTTTTAAAATATTACTTCAAATAGGTTTAGAATTGTACTATCAAAGATTGAACTTTTCATAAATATCCTAACACTAATATCTGATTAAAAGTCTAAAATATTGATAAGGAAATTACCTTTAAATTTATCAGCTCTTAGATAACGCTAATACTCAATAGTTTTTGGCAAATAATGCACTATTCTCTCTTCTACAGAAGACAAGTTGGCCGAAGTGGTCATGGTCACAAGCTGGTGTTGTTGAACCGCTCATTCGAATCCTGAAGACCCGTTGTACAGAAGGGCTGATGCTCATCAAATCTGGCGAAATGTAGAAGTTACGAGAGTGGGGTGCTTGCTCAAATGTCATCCTTATCACTTGAACATTACAAGGTCTGTTGTCAATAACCCTCACGTTGTTATGAGTCACAATAAAAAATCAAAAAGAAAATAAATGTTTGCAAAATGAATTTTCACGTTTTCTATAAAATTCGCATAACCACAAGTATCTAAAACTCATCCCAGTCATTAATAAACTAAAAATCTTATTTATACATAATTTTATATTTAGTAATACATTTTAAATTATTATAATAAAAGAGTATTGAAACGTTCTTTTTATGAATTACCTGCTAGATTATTAATATTCTATTGTTTGCTATCTCGGGCTCAAAGAAATAATTTTATACTTTTTAGTACAATGTTTTGCACAAATACACTATATTATAAAAAACGTTTGAAAGAGGTGGTATCATTGGATTGAAAGAGACAGGCTGGACAAATCGGAGAATCGCTCGTCATATAGGTCGAAGCGATGCAGGCTAGAATGGATACAGTGGTAGATTTCAGCATCATGATGGTAATGGTTGACCTAGGGCCACAGCAGATCAAGAGGACAGATTAACTGTCAGATCAGCTGTCACAGCGCCTGAATCATCGTTATCAACCGCACACGAGTATCCACCATGACCATTCACAGACGGCTGACAGAGCAAAATTTACGCTCTTACCGACCGCTACGCCACCTGCCACTCACGCCTACACACTGTCAAGCCAGATTACAGTGGTGTTACAAAATCTACGAAAATTAATAACGCTCGAAGCTATGATAGATTTAAAAATTTGATATCCATCTTGCGGGGTTCATTCTGGGCTAGGTTTGATAATTTCATAGATAAAAAAAAACGCTGCATGTTGTTCTATGCTTGTAAATAACAATTGATGACCCTGGATTTTACCCTCCAACTTTTGACGATAATCGTAATTTTTAAATTTGCGGTTTGGTGTGCCATGGCAAATGATTTATCTTGGGAGGCTAACTTTATTTGAGATAAGTTCTTAAAATTTTGCTTATCGTCGTACTGTGTTCTCTACTTTAATTTATATCAAACTTTCTCCTAGTAAAATGTCGGAGAATCAGGATATTTCTACAGTAAGTGTAAAGGCCCTTTTTTTTAGAGACAGCATTTAACTAAGGTTTTCAAATTTTAAAAACCTTGTGCAATTACACATCTACACTCATGAACAAAAAAATTAGCGCACCAAGAAATAGCGAAACTTGGCATGAAGGTACATGTCGGTGAGATACATGGAGAAAAAGGACATACTCAAAAATGAACACATAGACATACTCATTTTGAAATGAGAATGTTTGTCTCACGTTTGATCACATGGCTTTTTCGAATATGAAACCTTGCATGTACTCAAAATCCGAAAAAGGGTTAATAACATTAAAAAAGATATTCAGAGGATTTCAGAAGTTCTTTTAATATATCAGCTACATATTTTAAAAATTGGGGTTCAACAACAAATTTAGTTCTCATAAATCTTCCGAACTATTTTTCGTATCTAAAACGCTATCCGCGGAAGAACACATGTTACTAGATTGTTGAGTTAAATGTACTCATTTGTATTTCTAAAGAACGAAAATTTAATGGGATAAATATTTACCTTATTTTTGGTGGATTAGTGTTATAAATGTAATGTAATTTACTTGATTCATAATAAGTAATAGTATTACTTTGGAATAATTTTAAGGTGACCAGTTTTTTTACAATGAAAACTAGGACGAAAAATTTAAGAAAATGTTACTACGTAAATATATGAAACATTTTATTAATTCAAACAAAAATATGTTAATTATGCTTACGTCCCTTTTAATTTACTTAAAGGAGCATTTTCTCATTGAATGAATTTTTTCATTTTTCAATATATTTTCTAATTTATCGGAAATTTTGGAGCAAAAAATATCTTTCATCTTTACTGTAAGTACTGCAGCTTAAATATCAACATTCAATCTTGATTTCTTTTTTGTACATAAATTACCAACTGAAAAGACTTTCAACTGGTGCATTAGTTACAGGGCAGCACAATGTAAATTAAAAAAGAATAACTAAATTTTCATATGGGATGTGTTTATTTTTGAAATGGTAAAGTATTTCAACCCATCTTATCAATTTCAGCATGTTGATTTTCAAATTGTTTCAATTTTATTATAATTTAAATATACATTGTCTTCAAACTGACCATTGTTAATGATTTTAATATCAAGCATTTCTTTTGATAAAAAAAATCAACACAGTTTTCTATATCTGCCCAATTTACTTGTGATGAAGTCAAAACACCATTGAAAACTGTTATTTTCTGTGATATTTGTTTCAGACTATTCCTCAACATATTGGAAACATGTTCGGTTCATCTCTGAATACAGAGATTAACAGATCTGTTTTAAAATATTGAAAAGGAGAACTGTCCTCCCTAAAGGAGGACAGTTGATCATCTTAATAATTTTAGCTTTACTTTCATATTGAACTTTAAAATGCCTTGCATGGTTTGAAAAAGGCAAGTTTACAAAATAAATTTTTCTTTTCAATTATTGATCTTTTTAAGACTATTTTATAAGTTTCACCTGTATGTAACAGAAGCTTTGAACTCTATTTTTACCCACTCAGAAAAGTCTGATTAATTTGAGATTTTGCACGCTTGTCAAGGATCGATGACAATACAATAATTTTGTTCCGTTGTCCTGATAAGGATCATGACGATTAAAGATTTCCCATTTCCAGATTCGGCGACTAAAAGTTTAAGTTACAACTCTAAAGCAAAAATGCTCATGTTAGTAATTTTTTATAATATAAACAATTGCCCAGTTTTTTTGAAAATGGAAATAAATAAATGATAGTTTAAACAATTTAAAAAGCATGCTTTTATTGTAGATCAAACTAAAAAATGAAAAATATAAATTATAGTTTTAAAAATCCAAAAAACATGCTTTTATAATTAATCGAACTAAAAAGTAAAAAATTACTCATAATGTAAGAATAAAATGATTAACGAGAAAATGTCATTGTGGTAAAAGTGGGTTTTCCCTACTACATTTCCACACTAACTCTGCATTTCGGAATAGAACTAGTAAGAAATTATAACAATTGATATTGAGCACCCCACGTATTTATCACGACATTAATTTTCTCGTTAATCATTTTATTCTTATATTAAGAATTATTTTTTTCCCTTTTAGTTTGATTAACTATAAAAGTGTGTTTTTTAGTCTTTTTAAACTATAATTTTTAGGAGACTAATTTCTTGTAAATTTTAAAGAACTTTTTTAGCTTATTAGTAAATTTATGGAAAATGTCTCATAAAGAAATTATTTAAAGGAGCATCAACAATTTCAAAATACTTACTCAATGATTCCTTTCACTCTCATTTTCGAATATTGAAACAATCAAAATTTACTGAACAGAAAGAGCAAAATTAGTTAGTAAAATTGAACGTAATCTATTTCAAGAGAGAATGCGTTTTATTAAATATTAAATCTACTTAACTACTATTATTTAACGAATATTTTGTTTTATTAATAATTGATCTATTGTTTAAATTGGATTTATCAGTACCTACATATTAACACAACCTTTTGGTGACATTATATGAAATGAAGCGTATGATTGCCAATTCAGCGCACATGACACGTGCGAAATTGGTATTGCCAACAATTATTGACTATGGCAACAATTGTTGCCATAAAATGTAAGTACTGATTTATGTTACAACCCTGCATCACTCGTGCGAAAAAAATGACCTAAAGTTCTTGCGCAGGGTATCACATCCCCCAAGGATGTTTGCGTTCTGGTTTCACCATAAAATTTGTGTACAAAAGTTGAAAATACGATATGTTTATTACATTTAGTTTTTCTGTTCTTTTAATAAGGGCATTCACAGTACATTGCTTATACACTCCTTTAGTCTAGTCGTGAGTGAGTGCGATGTTTTCACTGGATCTTAATTTTTTAAAAAAAATCTATATCTTATTAAAACTAAACATATAGGAATAAACTTCTATTTTTGAAATTAAAAAATTTTGGAATTTCTTTTTTAATTTCTCTTCAAAAGTTCATCTGAAAGTGGATAAGATGTGTATCAGTTGTCTCCTGTAAAATTACGTTCTTCCCAAACGTTTTTATTTCTCTCTGTATAAAACATTTATTTTCAACAGTGTCTCCCTCTTCTAAATTGGAATCGATTTCAGTAGAGGAATCATACTTGCTGTTATACATTTCATCATCTGATTCTTCCTCATAACCGTGAAGAGAATTTCTTCCCTTTTCTAAGTCCTGTGATCATGCCGGTGTGATCTGGATTTGGAATGATTATAAACCATAAATTTTGTTAGAGCAAGGATTTTACATGAATTTTGAAATGGAGTTAGGCTTAACAGGGGAAATCAACTGGTCCTAAAGGAAGGTAAAGAAAATTTAGGTACTTGCATACTATCGCAACAATGCCAACGTTCAGAATAATTCACCAAGTTGGCGACCCTGATTTTCCATGTGTTGTACATGCTAAATTGACACAACCATGTGTTTCATTTAATATAATCTTGACAATAAAGTTGCTATAATATGTAAGTACCAAAAATTAATACAGCTTTGGTACAAAAACTCCTATATGAAGGCATGTTGTACACGAGCTAAAAACATTAGAAATCCGAGTAGGGGAGACCTGTGTACCTAGGGCCCCCCCATTTTATTTTAATAATATTTAATTTCTAAGTTTTATTACTCAGTTGGGTGAGTGGGAACACCAATTCCTAGTTTGGCAATCATTTTGAAATTTTTCAAAAGAAAGCAGTGGTTAGTTATAAATGTAAAACATTTTTACATAGTCCAAAGTAAAGTTTTGTAGCTCATTTCTTTCTATTGTTGTACAAAGTAAGTCAAAAATTTTTCTTTGAAATTTTTTTCTTGTACATAATTTTGTTTGTAACATTAAGTACTAAATAAGATTTTAAATAAATCTTCTCTCCATGCCATGTGGGGTTTCTGCAGAAGACATTTTGTATAAAATTACCTAGTCTGGTACCTGGGGCCACATAGTCACCTTGTACCTAGGTACAATTGCAATTAATATTCTTTGTTATTATTTCATTGAAAAAGTTTTCATAATAAAAGAAGGAAAATAGTCTTAATTATCTGAACCATTGTGATTTAGTCAAGTTTTATTATTATTGGATGTTATTAAAATGAGAGGTGTGTATATTTTGTTCTGAAACTTTCAACATGCTTGATTTATAAAAAAAATATGTTAGCTACCATTATTGTTATTATTCAGGATTATTATTTTGCTTATATAAACATAAGAATTCATTTAATCAACAAAAAAAACCCCAATTTTTTAGTTATAAAAATAAAATTCTAAATCAGGTTTTTACGATATTTCAATTAAATTTTTAATTTATCAATTTTTCTCTCAATGAGCAATTATAAATTCCTAACTTTTTTAGATACCTAGAAATCCTGACAGAATAAAATGGTCAAAACCTAATGCAGATAATATAAGAATTATCAGATATTGAAGATTCTCACATTCCACTCATAATGTAAATTCTACAGTAACTGATGTAAGGGGGCACTATTGAAAAGGGAGATTTTTGTTTAACAAAAATACAAGGCAAAAAACTAAACATTTTTATACGGCAGAAATAATAGATGTTAAAAAAGAACACAAGTGTTAAATGTCTGAAGTATTTTGCATGTTCGAATAAGTTTCTTTATGATAAAGAAGAAACTTATGAAATTGGCAACAGAAATATTGTGTTCAAATTGCCCAAACCACAATCTGTTGATGTTTCAGAACGACAATGTATGCAGCTCACTTTTGGAACCAGTTTTTTAAATTAAATGTTGGATGAAAATACGTGTATTTCATTAATAATTTGGCACATTGCAAATTAAATAGTTGTGTGATAAATCAATATATTAGCTGATATTAATTCTTTTATTAAATTCATGTTTGTTTTCTATTGATTACAGAGCGAAACCTAAGTTCCAGGGAAAGGCTCTAGGTACAATGACATCATTGTACCTAGGGCCATTTGTGAGTTTTTTTAAAAACCTTTTATTTCGCAGAATTTAACATTTTAAGTACTTATATTTACAATTGGATGGTAGTTAGTATAATGATGAGTGCATATCAGTTTCACATTTTTAAACAGGCCAGGGGCTCTGTTTTTGTGCATTGAAAAAATATGGCCCCAAGTACACAGGTTTCCCCTACTTATATATTATCACAACCTATTGGCAACATTATATGAAACAAAGCACCTGTTTGCCAATTCAGCGTGTACAACACATAGGAAATTGGAGGGTACTTATGAAATATCACATCAATTGCCAACTTTATTAATAACTCGCCAAGTTGGCAACCCCGATTTCCTATGTGTTGTACACACTGAAAATTGGCAACCAGGTGCTTCATTTCATATAAAGTCACCAACAAGTTGTAATAAGACGTAAGTACCAATTGGAGTTGTCAATTCAGCAAGTTATTAATAGAGTTGGCAATTGTTTTGTTAATACGTAAGTATTGAAATCTGTTCAGTCTGACGTACATGAAACACCATAAATTTAATAAATTATAGTTTAAAAAAAATGCTTTTATAGTTAATTGTACTAAAAAGTAAAAATTAATATAAGAATGAAATGATTAACGAAAAAATTAATGTCATTATGGTAAAAGTGTGGGGTCCTTTGTACTGCATTTTTACACTGACTCTGTATTACAGAATAGAACTATTAAGAAATTATAACAATTAATATCAAGCACCCCACGCTCTTTTAAATGCAGTTATTATTTTTCCATTTTCCCCACATTTTAATTTCCATAATTTTCTGCTTTTCCTGGCATTTCTAAATACCTTGTGTCCTGTTTTTTTTAAATCCTGGCACTCATATTTTTCTAATTGGTTTTCTACAAAAAAGTACTTACATTTTTGCTTCCTAATGTAATTCCTCTTTTGGCAGGAATAAGCCATTCTCTTTTAAACTATTTTCATGTTGAGTTCTTAGTGCGAGACCATCATCTTAGATTGAAAACTATAGGATACCAAAATCTTATTTGCAGCGATTTCAAAACCATGCCTAAAAGATATTTGGTGTGTAGTGTACTGATAACAGAAATTAGTTCTCCTATATATATATTGTTCCAATGTGTGGTATTTTTGAACCGTAGTTCTTATACATGTGAACTTCAAAAACACATGTCTCTCTCTTCATGTGTGTAATATTTAGAAAATCGCTTTTTAAACCTTTTATCTTGTTTCTAAATTATGAATCCTTTATTCTTAATTTGCATTAATTTCATTTCTACTTGTAAGCAAATAATTCAATATTATTACATTAAAACAATGGAGTTGATTATAGTATGGACTATATTGTTTATAAAAAAAATAACATATAAATGAAGGTATGTTGTTTCAAAAATCTCACTTATATTCTTGTTTACTTTTTTAATGTATGATATGTATGTGTCCAATTTCCAGAATAAATATTTCAAAAATATGATTTTTGGTTTGTTTTATTTTTCTTGTTTGCTGTGAATCATTGAAAATAAAATGCTGTATATTGGATTATGGTTCTACTGGTACTTATATAGTATGTTGTTTTTTTCTTCTAAATGGGTGCTGAAAACTTCTCTAAAAACTCTTTCCAGTTGGTTAAAAACTTGTGCATTGTAAATGTAAAAATCTACTGTTTTAGCTGTTTTTACATTCTTCTAAGGACTGAAATTTTTAAGTATTTTAATTTTTGATTAAAAAAACATTAACTTAAAAACCATAGTATTTGTTTTCTTTGGTGATATAGGAGAGTATAAAATCAGTTGATATGAATAAAAAACTAGCTTAATTTGTAATATATATTGCAATGCATTTTTCTATATTTCCATCTGGATGGATGTGTTTCTATTTAAAAAAAGTACTTACACACCTGGGCCTAATGAGTGTTACTTTAATCAAAAGGCTTTTTTCTTCATGATACATAATATGTATAATATTACATCTGTTATGCATTCTAATGTTTCAAAGATATTTCTAATAACTTATTATTGAAAGACTGAATTTAAATAAAAGTTAATTTTCTGTTTGTATAGGATTTTAAAGAAACAATATAATCCTTTTAGAAACATAAATATAACTTTTGATGAACCAAATTGCTTCTGGAACTAGTTCAAATGCTTACAAATTTGTTTAACTATTTCATCGAATCTATTTTCGTTATTTTGAAAGATTTAAATCTGAGGTATAAGTTCGAAGACAAAGTTTTTGATAAAATAATAGTTGTATTTTTTTTCTTCTTAAAGTAAAATTTTTGTTCGTATCGGCGACATTATATAAAACGAAGTACATGGTTGCTAATTCAGAGCGTACAACACATATGAAATCGGAGCTGCCTATTTGGCAAGTTATCTTTAACATTGGCACTTTTGCAATCATACGCTTTTTGTTACAGACGGTTAATGTAAAAAGAATTTTGATTTCGAAGTCAAGAGGTAAAAATTTCATAAAATGTATATTAAATAATATGTAAGATGAAGAAAGTGACATTTACAACTTAGGTATCACATATTTAGATCCCGTAAGATTTGAGTTGATACATAGTTTTCTGTTAAAAATTCATATTAGATACAACAGTATCGAAAATGAATGCTATACATTCTCATTTTATTGTTTCAAACTCTGTTTCTTTCTCAAATTCAAAACAACAGCTAACTCAAAAATAAGTGCATTACATACTCATTTTCTTGTTTCATTCTCAAATATAAAACAGCAACAAACTCAAAAACGAATGCATTATACATACTCATTTTGTTTTTTCATTCTCAGATTTGATCCAGTAACAGGTTCAAAAATGAGTACGTCCTGGTTGCCACAAATGAGTATGTCGGAATCTCATATTTGAGTACGTTTGCATCGGAGCTATTTTGAGTATGTGAAGTACTCAAAAGTGAGCATTTTGTTCTCAGTTTCGAACAACCGTTGATTACAAATGCAGCGTGATTGTGCATTACGTATAGCTGGTAGAGGGTGTTTAACGTCACACTGCCGATTGCCAGTCCACAATATGGCGGGTTCATAGTTGGTGGATAATGGAAAGACTCCAAAGAGTAAAACAAAGAAAGGAAATCTCTAGAACCAAAACTGGCAAGGTAAAAATGTAAAGTGCCTAGGGAGCAAGGGAAGTTAAAAAGGGCCCTGCTTTCATGACAGATTCTACAATCAGGTGAAAGAGAATGAATTTACTCTAAAGGTGTCAAACTTGTAGCGAAATTATTTCCACACAAGTTTCTGGACAGCACATTTATTTAACACAAACGATTATGGAGAGAGATACTGCACACAGCTAAAAACGTCTGACCAAAGCACATAGCAACAGATCAGCAAGTGGGCCCCGTAGAAGGAATGCGTGGAAGAGAAGCGAGAAAACCGAGCGTGGGCGGATTACACAGTTATCCTTTCGCCAGAAAAAATAGTTCACTCGCTTCAACCCAACAAAAACTCATACGATATTACAGACCGCATGTTTTCAATCTTCAAAAAATCAATAAAATACGACCTTTATGATGTATTATGTATTTATTAGACTCAATATATTGTATATTATACATACGTAGTTTTATATTTCATGCTATATTTAAAATTTGAACTATAAATATTTTACATTCTTTATTTTAAAAAAATATAGTAAGAAATTCAATTTAACATTACTTTTTAGAAGATATTCGACATCATTTTCTTCACAAAACATGTCATCGAGATTTGATTGAAAGTATGAGCTGATACAATTTTTAAAATTGACGATAAATGTTGATTGGTTAATCTTGATCTTTCTAAATTTTAGCTATTTTTCATTAAATAAAATAATTGCTTGATTAATAAGTGCTTCCAAACATAACCATTATTCGCATAACAAACGATAAATTTTGGGGGAGACCCATCCTACTCTCTCAGAAATATGTATAAAAATCGAGAATTCCAAATTTCATAGATCGTTGCTTCAACAAAAAATCACATTAGATTTCAATTGATCTCGTATGTAAGCTTTCATCAACAATTTCAATATCGATAGATAGAGGTCAGGTAAAAGTGCGAAATTGTAATCGACAGCTTTTAAAATAAGAAAATCTTCGATCTATAATTCCGTTTCTAACTTAATTTAGTGAGCATATTTAGTAAATTTTAATTTGTGGGATTTAATCAATAGATATTGAGAGCTTTCAAAGTGAGTCAAGTTTCCTTTTTCTATTTATTTTCTCCAAAGTAATAAGTTTTAATAGTATCAAATATAGTTGTAACAACATTTTTGCCTTAAAGTTTAAAATTAAGTTGATTAAGATGACTTGTTAATATCAACTGAGAAAGCCGGGTCCTTTATTCATTGTCTATCTTTTAACTCAGGTACATTCATAATTTTTGTTTCCAAGTTTGTAATTTCATCCAGTAATTTGAAGAATCCTTTTAACACTTTGATTTGAAAGCCATAGAGAGAGTGAGAGAACTTTTGTATAATATGGTAGATCATTGTACTCTCTTATCTTCCAGAAATGAAGCAAATTAACGATGATGAAGTCTATGTTCTCAAATAAATTTGCAATTTTGGTGACTATTTTTAAAACTTTGGAACACAGTACCAGCTGGTGAATAATACAATGAAACTGTTCAAATTATTATTACCATGCTGTTTGCATGTTTCTTTTAATCTTGCAACAACTCCTTTAGTAATACCGGTTATGGTAGGCACAAATTATCATACAAGACAAACCAATTTTTCCAATAGTAACTTATAATTCTTCAAAACATCTATAAATGCATTCAAAATACCAGCCCTAATAGTTGTGTTACGAATATAAATGATTTCCAAAAGTTCTTCACTTTTTTTTTAAATTAACCTCACATTTGTGAATAAGGACTAGATGAGCAAAATTTCGAAAATCTGTACTTTCATCAATATTGCAATAAAGTAAGCTTCAAATGTTGATATTGTTGAATTATGGTTATTTCTCAAACTCTCGGCTATTTCATCAACTCTGCTAGCTACAATATTTCCACTTGCACTTTTAATTTGATTTATTTGTGCTGGAAATTATATTCCCGCTGTTTTAAATAAACATTTACCTATAAATTCCCTTTCAGTAAATGATTTCGATCTGCTTGAGTGATTAAATTTGATAATATATTTTTACAGCATCTGTACAGTCTGCAACAAATTTAATGAGTATATTTTATTGTTTTTGAAGAATTGATTTCAATTCGGACTTCTCTTCAATAAATTTTGCAAAGTATTGGTCAAAGTTTGCTTCATTATTTGTGTCATTATGTGACTTTTAAGATTATATTCCTCAGTAACCGAAATAGAATTTTTAGGTGTTAAGCATATTTTATTCTTGTTTTGGACACAGAAAATATGCATTTCCAATTTTCTAGAAAATAACGACGTTTCTCTTGAATTGATCTTACTTTACTCACTGCTTAAATTTTGAAAAAACTTTTTAGCTTAATATGATTATTAATAAAAAAGTAATTTATTTTAGAAAAATTTAAATTAAAACGTTTAATAAAATATAGAAAAAAAATATTTTTAATTTAAAGGCCATTTCTATTATCAAAAAGGATTTCTTTTAAAATCAAAACAGGAAACAGGCAAAAATATTGTAGATTTATAGGTTTAAAAGTTTTACCTCAAATAAATTTCAAAATGAAAAAACTTTAAAAACCAGATATTCAAAAATATTTATAAAAAAGTCGGCGGGCCACAACTTACGTACTGGCGGGCCACGCGTGTTTGACACCCCTGATCTACTATTATTATAAGAGGCATGCAGGTTTAGTGTTGTCTTCAGTCGAGTTTTGATGTCATTTCAAATGGTCTTTATACTGTTTCCTGGTCTGATTCTTTTCTGATCTTCTACTTCAAGAATCGGAAGACGGTTGTGTAGCCACGGTAGGTGAATGGTCACTGTCCTGAACTCGTTGCCGATGTGTGGTGAGTTCGAGCCCTGGTGCCACTGAAGATCCACCATTCGGGGGACTGATGTCATTGAATCTATAGAGGCTGAAAGTCCTTGCGTTGGCGTGGAAGTTTTGAGAATGAGGTACCAGCTCAGGTGTCGTCCTTGGCATTTGACCGTGGTTCAAGAAGGTCACATGGTTCGAACAGGGCATTTGTGATCGATTTGGCGAAGGCTTTTCTCAGGGGTATGATTTCAACCCACCTAGAGAAATTATCAGTCATCACACAAAAATAAATTTATATTGTTACGTAGATCCGAGGGTTCGAGGATTTTATGCAAAACAGTTACAAAGAAAATAAACAATTCTTTAAGAGCGATGCGAATTTATTATCAAAAATCCAATCCTTTAAATACAGGATTCAGCAGCGATATTCGCAGAGTAAATATCCAAAGGTCTTCACACCTTCAACAGCAATCAAACACAATAACAGTGTTTAAAAATACACGTAAGTAAAGATTATTCACAAGCACAGCCGAGTTAATCGCTAGTCAAAACAATCCTCACTACTCGCTGGTTTAATCCAGACTCTTCGCCGTCCCGGCGAGCCTCTCATTTATAGGCGTGACAGAAACTTCCAGAAATATAACAGCTCGTGTCATTGAACGTGACACTAGTGGAGAGATCTACTACTTTCTAGAAGATTCCCGAGGGTTCCGAACTCGCCAACATGGTCGCCAATGACGCCAAATTGGTCTCCAAAGTCGCCAAATTGGCCACCAAAAATGATGCCAACTTGGCTCTACCGCCAAGATTTCGCAAAGTTCTCATTGGATCGCCATTATAACGTAAGGGGCGGCATTGCTTGTGAATGGTACAATTTTAACATGAAATAAACATAACATAGAGTAATATAAATGCATTAAACACTCAAATACAAATTATTTACACAAAACTCGTAACAATATCGTTCGGGTCTAGAAGCTGAGAGTATAGGCCTAATAAATCTAATGTTACTGTTTCGTTTGGCTGATTTATTACAATTGGTATTAATCGACCAGCTGGTAACGCGTTTTTATAATTAATTTTCTGGCATAAGACACACGTTGCAACATATTTATATATATATTTCCCCATAAAGGGAAAAATAACATGAATCTTTTAATTTTAAATATGTTTTCTTTTTGCCTAAATGTCCAGACATTGGCTTGTCATGGAACTCGCACATTATCTCCGAAGTGACCGCGAAATACACACTCTTAGTTCTCCAAGAGTGGTAAGGTATTTCGCGTTGAAGAGTAATCCGTCAATTAATTTAAAATCATCATCATCAAAGTTCATCAGCAGCCTAAATTAATAAATCATTTGCAAACTTCAGAAACTAAAATGAAAATATTAACTATAATCTCGATATATGTCTCTGAAAAAGAAATAACTAAATGTCTTTTTCCTGGTATTGGCTGCTTCATTGCAGACTTCCTGATTCGATGTGTAGTAGTTGCTGTTATAAGCGGGGTAGAACAGTTTTCCTGGTTGGCTGTTGGATTTCTTGTTCTTGCTCCACTGGCAAAGTTTCCTACAACCAAAATACAAATACTGATTAAGTCAGTCTTAGTTTAAAACAGAAAAAAATCAACAAAGATTAAAAATTTATACCACAATTTCAGTTTCACTTCCTGTAAGTGAGTGTTGGGTTTCATGGCGCAAGAGCCAATCTTGGCTAAGCTGCGCCAAACACTTGTTAAAATATCAAAACATTTGATAAAATGTGCTAAAATATTGACAGCACAGTTTTTAAAAAGTTAAAATTTAAAAAAAAAAAAAAAATATAAAAAAAAAATTTTTTTCCAAAAAAAAAAAAAAAACAAAAAGGGCAGACAAGATCTAAAAATAAAAGCATTAAAAAAGGACTAGTGAAAAATTTTAGTTTTAAAAAAAGTTTAAGCAATCCATGTTATTAATAAAAATTAGCTCCTATTTTTTCTGTAACGCGTTGGAGTTAATGTGCGAACATATTCGAAAAATTCTGGCAAGACGAATTCATCTGTAGTATTTGGTTTGAACTCATCTTCCTCCACGTCATAAACAATCATGTCCTCGTCATCTGTTGTGTATTCTATAGTTGCAGATTTTCTAGGTTTATGTGGGGCCATTTTTATTTCGATTTCTGGTTTCTGTACTTTTGTGCGTTTTCTTCTATTTTTCGAATTCGGTTTTACATTCTTTGGTATTTGAACATCGGAGTTGGATGGGGAAGCAGATATTATGGATGAAGATGGTTCAATAGGGGTGATCATTTTATTGGTTGCGGAAACCACGGCATCAGACACAGGAGTTGGTGGCTGAGGCTGTGACACTGCTGCTGCAATTGAAGATGTGGAAGGCAGTAGTTGTGCTTGAGTTGAGGAGGATGACTTAGAAATAGCAGGTGTGGATATTAATGTATTTGTTTCAGGGAGGGATAAAAGTGGCTGGAGTAATTTTAAAGGTGGGCATTATATTTTTGTGATATTTTCATCTGTTTGGGTGGAATTGTTTACAATTGAGGGTTTTGTAGCCTGGGCATAGGTTTGGACTAACTGTGGCACTATTAGTTTTCGGGCTTCTACATATGATATATTTTTATTAGTTTTGATTTCCTGAATTTGTTTTTTCGTTTTTCCACTTTGGGCATAGTTTTGAATCAGCAGTATGGGGTTGAGAGCAGTTAATACATTTAGGCTCTAGAATGCAATCTGTGGAAGCATGTCCAACAGATGCACATCTAGAGCAAGTTGACCGCGGCAGGAAGTTTGTGAATGTCCGAACCTCTGGCAATTGAAACATCGCAGAGGATTTGGAATGTATGGGCGAATTTTGCAGTTAAGGTAGCCGGCTTTTATTGTGGTTGGAAGTTTCGGGCTATTGAAAGTTAAAATTAAATGTTTTGTAGGAATAATGGTAGCATCTTTTTTTATTGTAATCCTCCTGACTTGAATCACACCCTGATCAGAAAATCCTTCAAGTATTTCTGATTCAGAAGTGCTCAACAAGTCGGGTTCAGAAATGACACCGCGAAAAGTATTCAGTGATTTGTGAGGACTTATTGTTACGGGAGAATCGAGAAAAGTGTTTGCGAGGAGAAAAGACTTCGTTTGTAAAGCGGACACAGTCTCTATCAGTAGATCCCCGGATCTTAAACGTTTGACAGATTTCGGTTCTCCACATATTCCAATTAGTGACTTATGAATGACAAATGGTGATTTTTTAGACATTTCAATGTTTTGCAATATAGTATCAATAAAAATCTTACATTGGTAGCAATTTGATCGATGTTAAGTTTGTTGGGTAAAACAAGGCCTTTACCCGGGCACAGCAGCATTGGATCCATAAGAACGCGTACACAACTTCGTCCTGGCGTGCCTCCACCCACCACGGAGTCCAACAAGGGAGGCAGTGTGCCGGTCATCTGGTCAAAAATCAGGCGCGGCGCTTACCTGGAGTACACCCAGAATATAATGTTACAGTCCGGGGCGAGGATCCAACGGGTAAACCCGACACCCCTTATCTGCAGCACTAACCCTATAGCAGTGTCTCTTCGGGAACACCGAAGAGAGGTACCACCAGCCGATTGACAGGAGCGGGCTCACTCCTGTCATCCGTCTACAGTGAAGTGTGGGCTAAAGGGAAGGCAGAGGTATCCCTAGGCCACCGATCTCCTCCATACCGGAGAAGCGTGGGCAAAGGGAACGCAAAGGATCCCCAGAACACCATTTTCCTCCTTACGGGACGCCGCACACGGCAAACATGCGGGTTGGCTAACCAACGGTGTCAGTCGAAAACAAATAAAGCAACATAATCAAAAGATTAAAATAAATATACGAAAAATAAACTAAATTAACACAATACAAAATGTAAACCATAATATGTTAATAATAAATTGAATAATTTCTCGTAAGAAAAACTAATCAATGAATAGGTTTCTGTTCATTTCATAGTTTTTGGCTGTGGTCTGGACGTTGAAATCTATGATCTAGACGGGAAAAGAAGAAAAGGGAAATTTGAATGTCAAGAAGGAGGTCCGAAAATAGAGAGAAGGATCACTAGGGTACCCTGGGTTTGTGACACCCATGTTTACCAAAGACAGTAAACCCCTTGGGAAAAGGCAAAGATCACTAGGGTACCTCGGGATTGCGACACCCGTACTCACCTAAAGAAGGTGAGCCCCCTGAGGGGTTCACTTCCTGTAAAACATAAGTTGCTTTATGCCAGAATATGATTTAATGTTTACAATTCATTTGATACATTACTCAAAATGTTTACACTCGAATTATGTACATTTAAAATAAGCTGTATATATAAATCGAATGCTAGTGTATGTTATCTGTTATTTCATATTCCAAAAAAGTAAAAATGATAATGGTTTTTCATTTAAAAAAACAAACGAACTGTAGTCACAATTCCAGTACATTTTAATTGCATTTGAGGTACTTGATCCTATGTATTAAACTCATTTGTAACACATTTCTTTAGTTGTTTTTTCAGTTAGACTTTGAAAGGTTATTATATGTAAACTATATATGAGGCTGTATGTATAGTGTACTAAAATGGTGATGTGCTATTTGCTATATGACATGATATGCGAGTACTTACATCAAAAAGATCATCAGGAGTAAAAATACTTTCATCCACTTGTACTAAAACTCCGACTGATGTAGACTCACTACCTGAAAAACATATATTTACTATAAGCACTGCAACTAATAAATACAATGTTATATAGAATTTCATTCATACCATAATAAAGATTTCCTTCCTTATGTAAGCTGGAGAGAGCTTTATTGAACAAATTAAAGTTAGGAGAGTTGAGTATATTTTTGCTACAAACAACTGAGGTACATATTCACATGAAACATTTGTATATTGTGTGGAATTTGAACCCAGAGGTCCTTAGACACCACCACCAGAGATAAGCAGCCTCTACCACTTTTTTTACCAACTACGCTGCTCCGTTGGAGCTAAAACTCTAATAACAACTATCATTAGTATGGCCCTTTTTAGTGTCATGCTAATGATTTGATAGCACTGTTATTAGATGTAGGTTGAAAGATTGTTTCTATTTAGAAAATTTTTATATATACAGACTGGTTTTGATCACAAATTTAGGTTGATTTGTCGAATCGGCCGGCTCTCGCGCCAAGTGTTTTCTCGCCAAAGCGATAAAAGCGCCAAATCTGGTAAACCTTCTGAATTTGTTTTCCAGTGAAGGAGAAGTCGTTTTGGGCGAAACTTTGCGCATGCGCAGTACATTTCTTCAATTCTAACAGTTTGAGGTCGATGCCCGTATTTTCAAAAACTACCTTTATCCAACAGATGGCGTTGTTTGCAACTCGGATGACGTCAAAGCGATAATGCGTGTAAAAAGATAACCCGTCGTTACTATAGCAACGGGGTGTGGTTAAGAAGTGATTGACAGATATAGTCGGTTTCAGAACGCATGCGCAGTTGCAGTAAAATAAACAAACTATTCAAAACCATAATCAACGGGGTGCAGTGTTGGTTGAATGGGGGAAAAAAAGCAAGTTTTGTAAGTGCTGTGTTTTAGAATTGCCGCGGAAATGGATGCGCAAATTTTTTTTTTTAAATCCGTGCAAATATTTTGGGATATCCACAAGTGAATGAACAAGTACGTTTACATTTTCTTTTTTCTGCTCATATCTTGGATACAAATTGTATTTGAAATTGCTGTGTAAGAATACTCATCAGGAAATAATCATTTTCAATTTGAGTCTTTCACAGGAAAATGTTACTTTTCTAAGAAAATAACCTAGAGTAATTTTTTCACAAATAGTTTGTATAATTCTGTTTTTTCAAACACATCTATTTCTTGTTTTACAAATTAATGTTATTTATTTCCGATACGCCTGAAAATATGACAAAAATTTCATTAAATTACAGTCGTCACTAAACCTGAAAAAAAGTTCGCTACTTTGAAAATTTCGTGAAATGATTTATCTTTCAATATAGTTTAAAAACCGCTTAAAACAAATTTTAAATTCACATAACTATACATTATTATAAAATTAATTGTTCACACACCTTTTTTGTAAGTTAATATCTATTTATTTTACATATCTTACCTATCAAGAAGAATTCGGCTAGGAAAACAGGGAAAAAAACAACTTTGTCAAGAAATACTCAGTGTATATTTCCAACTTTAAAAAATTACTTTTGTATAATGATTAACGAAAATTTTAATAACATTTTCCAATTTTAAGCCTACAAGTAATTTTAAACATGCATATTTTATGACCAGTAATTTTAAGAATGCGTGTCCTTCAATTTAACAACTGGTTAAGTCTATTAATTTTGTTTTGAGTTTTTTCGTTTTTTTTTTTTAAATGTTTTCTCTCATTCCACGCATCTTTGCAGTGCACGAAATACCTCATCAGGCGTATTTTTTTCCCCACACAATTCAAGTCTAATGGTTTCAAATGATTTTACTTGCTCATTACATCACATGTAGGTCCAGAAATATTTCAAAAACAGAGAACAAAAATCGAATCCCAAGAGAGAAAGTTTGATAAATGGAAAATGCACTTAGCTATTTGGAGGTTATTTGACAAAGAAAATCATAAAATGTTCTTGGTTCTAGGAAAAAGTTCGCGAAATAGAGAAATTCGCAAGATAGAGGTACGCAAAATGGAGGACCGACTATATTATATTCATCGAATTAATTTCCAAATTAAACTTCCTTTTTATTACACTTCTTTAAATTGGTATGGAATTGAAAACCTGTTTCCTTGTTGAATTTTAATAAATGTTCTTATAGATAATCCGAGAAAAAGCGTGAATATTGTTAAATTTGGAAACCTGGAAGAAATATGAACATTTTTAAAATGTAAACTTAAATGTTTTAAAAAACTAGCTAGAGTTCTCAGATCTAAATTTATATAAAACTTTTATAGAACAGATATATA